>JAODAL010062107.1:0-19928 GCA_025379985.1 Phyllomedusa bahiana | reverse complement strand
TCTTCCCAGGGGTAAAACCATGTTTGGGCGAGGCGGGACAGGCCCACTTTGGGGATTTGGAGCTTGGCCCACCTTGTACTGCTCTGCTCAGCGACTCACCGGCGGTGACAAAGCTTTGACTATCCTACCCAGACATCCTAGCCACCCTCCGAAGCCCTCCACCGACCTCTTGAGCACAACTAGAATGCTGATGTGGCCCTTGGTGAAAATGAGCTTGACATACATGGTCTACATGAAAATCAATATCATCAACTGCACTCTTTCTTTGAAATCCAAGTTTATATCAAAGTGCATATTACATTAGCGATAGTCAAGAACGTCAACGTTTTCGGCCACTATCTGGCCTTCATCAAAATTGTTGCAATAGTATTGTTATGCTAGGCGAGAGGGGGAGTTTGCCGGCCGCAGTTTGGTGGTCTACATGCACTGTGCTTTGGGTTTTGGTGTTTTGTTTTTTTTAGATTTTCGGGACAGGTTGCCTTTTTATGAAACACAGCATGCTGTAAGTATGGCTTTTTTTCTGGTGTCCTCCGTAAGCTTCTCTGTAGGACTTCAAAAAAAGCACATGTACAAAACCTTTTAAATTGAAAAGTACCAAAAGCTCTTGAAATGCATGTCATTTTTTGAATTACATATTAATCCACAGAAAATGTGTCTAAATTGTCCACATCAAAGCTATAACACTCACGACAGGTTCTCATTTACTGCCTTATGGTTTTGCGGTTTTGCGTCATAACCGCAGGGGTTTATGTGTTTAATCCAGAATATGGATATTTAAACATAGGTACAATCCTCCTGCCTATATGAGTCTATGGTGTAAATTGTGTGACACGAGTTTACAAACAGGAGTAATTGCGCTGTAAATTGTAGTCACTTAAATGTAAATTATGTATTCTTATTTAGTTAAAAATAATGCAATTCTCAGAATTCGAGAAAACATCTAATTATTTGAATGAGTTACAGGACCTCTGCTGGATTTCACATCAATTCACAAAGAAATGTTAAGCCTAAATCCTGTAATATTGATGGAGATGAGGGAGGGTGTATCTCATCCATCAGTGGCTGCATGACTCATTCTCTCCCACATGTGCAGAGGAAGTCATTTACATTACTAGCCTGCTGGAGCCCTTTCTCATCACTTCACTTCTGAGCTGAAAAAAGAAGCCTCTCGTGTTTGAACTCTCCAGGCTGATAAACACCTAAAAGCACTTAAATCCCACAGTAAGTCACATAACACTTTCCTTCCATCACACACTGGCACGGAAGCATTGACTGTATAATTCATATGTCACCGCGGGTCTTCAAGGTAATAGTTGCACTTAGATTTTTTTTTCAATGGAGTCTTAAAGGGCATGCACCCCTAAAATACATTTAAAAATATCAGAAATGCTAAAAGGGATTGTCATGAAAAGGAAATAATCTGCTTCTGCAGCCCAATAGAATAAAAAAAAAAAAGCCATCTCACCTTTTTCCCCTGGTTTTTCTAGATGGGGCCCCCCTCTCGTTTACCTTTGTTTTCTTCCGAATGGAACATTGCTTACAACACAGTGATGTAAATGAGTGGCATGTGACCGCTGCAGCCAATTAACCACTGCAGTTGTCATGTGAAAATCATTTAGGGTATGTTCACAAGACTTATTTGAACGCTGTTTTCGGAGCGGTTTTCAGAGATTTTCCGCTCCCAAAACAGCATCAAAAATGACTCAAAAAAAAATCCACACAATACTAAAAGCAATTTTCTATTTGATGCCTCGAAAACTAATACTGCTATACAAGCGGCAAAAATTGTACCTATGTTGTGCACAAACCGTATACCCGACCAAAACTTAAAGACCAAATAATACCACCACATCAGACCTAACACCCCACGTGATGTAAATGATGGCATTGACCGCTGCAGCCAAATTTAAAGGCCTGGTTTTATGTGCCAATCATTTTGGGTATATTTACACGGCTTATTTGGGCGCTGTTTTGGAGTTTTCCCTCCCCAAAACAGCATCAAAAATGACTCCAAAAAAATCCACACAAATAGCTATAAAGACAATTTTCTATAGATGATGCCTCTGAATACTAATAATGCTATACAAGCGGCAAATATTCGTACCATACTGTTGCTGCAGAAATCTGTATACCAAGACCAAAACTATAAAGAACAAATAATACCACCACATCATGACCTCATATCAACACCCCAGTGATTCAAATGAGTGGCATGTGACCGCTGCAGCCAATTAACGGCCGTGGTTGTGATGTGCCAATCATTTAGGGTATATTCACACGGCTTATTTGGACGCTGTTTTCGGAGCTTTTCCGCTCCCAAAACAGCATCAAAAAAGACTCAAAAAAATCCACACAAATAGCTATAAAGACTTTTTTCTATAGATATGCCTTAAATACAATACTGCTTACAAGGGGCAAATTTAGTCCCATATGTTGCTGCACAAACCTGTATCCCAAACCCAAATCTAAAAAAGACCAAATAAACCACCATCTGACCTCATATCACCCCCCCACAGTGATTCAAATGAGTGGCATGTGACCGCTGCAGCCAATTAACGGCCGTGGTTGTGATGTGCCAATCATTTAGGGTATGTTCACACGGCTTATTTGGACGCTGTTTTCAGAGCTTTTCCGCTCCCAAAACAGCATCAAAAAAGACTCCAAAAAAATCCACACAAATAGCTATAAAGACAATTTTCTATAGATGAGCCTCTGAATACAATACTTATACAAGGGGAAAAATTTTTATACCAACTGTTGCTGCAGAAATCTGTATACCAAGACCAATACTATAAAGACCAAAAATACCACCACACAGCCTCTTTTCATCCCACAGTGAGAAAAGGGGGATGTGCCGTGCACCCAATTAGCGCCCGCATTGTCATTGCCAATATTTGGGGGATGTTCCAGGCTTATTTGGACGCTTTTTTTTGGATTTTTCCCGCCCCCAAAAAACAGCATCAAAAACCCCCAAAAAAAACCCCCAGAAAATTTTTCTTGATTCCATGTAAGCAGGTTGTAGTTCACAAAACAATTTTTTTTACACTGTTTTGGCGTTTCCCTTGGGAAGCTGTTTTGTGCGCTGAAAAAGAAGCATCATGTCAATTCTTGAAGTGTTTCCAATGCTGAAAACCCCCATAGGAGTCAATGGAGAGCTTCAAAACCTCGTCCAAAACCTTGGTGCGTTTGTAGACACATTTCTCGGCACGTTTTTGATGCGTTTTTCGGCATAGTTTTTGCCCTGGCTATTAAGTTTATGGGTGAAAACATTGTTGAAAACCTCGCCCAAAGACTCATCCCAAAACACGTCAAAAACGCTCCAAAAAAACGCATCTAAAACCTCTTCTGAAGAAGCGTGTTTCAGGCGAGGTTTTGATGCTGTTTTGGGCACTCCAAATAGGTCATGTGAACATATCCTTACAGCTCCGAGCGGCGATACAAGGGAGTGGCACATGACCGATGCAGCCAATCAGCGGTTGCACCTGCGATGTTCCATTTGTAATAGAACAAAGGTAAACAGATGATTGGGGAGACCCAGTGGTGGAACAGAGAAGCAGAGGAAGGTGAGTACAGGTGTTTTATTATTTTGTTGGGCTGGAGCAAGATTATTTCATTTTGCTACAGACTAGACAACCTCTTTAAACCGTCCATTGCTTGAGCAACCTATATAGTTGCCATTGGGTTTGTTCTTGATGTCCTAGCTCTGTTATCTTACAAACGGTGGGTGCATCAATGCATGCCTAGTTTACAGTGACGTAGCAAAAGCAGGCACAGAGATAGCAATGGCATTCAGGTCTTGAAGTCCGAGGGTATCAGGGGTTATGCCACCTAAAATATAAATGTTAAGTTTTTTTATTTTAAATTGTGCATGGTAAGTTGTGTGCCCTGTTTCAGATTTTGTATTAGGGGAGATCTAGGTTACGCCTCTCCAGCAGATCCACACCAAGCATTTTCCTGGGTTCCTCCCTCCATCTGCTAATGATCCCAAGAGCGAAGACTGCCATGTGGGCTTAGAGCAGCTCAGTGGTCTTTAGAATAATCAAGGAGAGTCATTACTTTCATCACATAAAGCTGAGCATAGCCAGCAGGGGGCAGAATAGACCACATGTGTATGTGCATAACTCTGAATGCAGTAGCGTTTATAAGCAGCACAGAAGAAAGCAAGTATGGCCTATTACAATTGTACTGTGAGAGTCTTCGTTATGGTTGTCACTGCTATGTTGTACTATAGCTGTCATTTTTATGTAAATGAGAGGACTATAGCTGGATTTGTGATGGAGGCACTGTGCATAGCTTTGTTATGGGGATACCCTGGCTGGTGCTATTAAAGAGGCATTGGGCAACTGAGAGTAATTTGCAAACATTTAAGGGCCAGGACAAGGCATTTTGGTGCCCTAGGCAAGTACAGCCAATGGCGCCCCTCACGCCCCTGAAAAAATTGAAACCCGGCCCTAACCTAATATACACTGTCTGTGCCCTCCACAACTAGGTGAAATGGGAAAAAAGCACAACTGCAACACACAGCAGTGCAGTCAAGTAGGGTCTATTAGGTTGTATTTACATAAAAAATATATTGTGTATGAAAAAAAATCCATACAAATAGCTATAAAGACAATTTTCTATAGATGATGCGTCTGAATACTAATACTGCTATACAAGCGGCAAATATTATTACCATACTGTTGCTGCACAAACCTGTATACCAAGACCATACTATAAAGACCAAATAATACCACAACATCATGACCTCATATCACATCCACATAGTGACTAAATAATACCACAACATATCACCACCACATAGTGACTGAATAATGCCACCACACCATGACCTCATATCACCACCACATAGTGACTAAACAATACCACTACAACATCACCACATATCATCACCATGTAGTGACTGAATAATACTGCAACATCATGACCCCATATTACTACCACACAGTGACAGTGAGAAAAACATACAGACCGTATGTGTCTTTTAACTTCTGTTTTCAACTGTATATTCTCCGTACTCTGATTGGCTGTCATTTTGATTGTATAGGATATATATATATATATATCTATATATATATATATATATAAAATTATTTTTTTTGTTTATATATATATATATATATATATTTATCTGAATATATTTATTTTTTATTATCAAAAAAATTAAGGTTTTAGGATTTGTTCCACGGCTTAATTGCGGGCATTTTCTTTTAATTACGCCCCACAATTACGCCGTGTGGACGGGGGTGGGAGCGGGGGCCGGCACCTCGCCGTCCCATAGACTATCATTACTAGCGGTGTGTATACTCCGCTAGAAAAGGACATGTCACTTATCTCCCCCCGCGGCAGATTCGCCGAGCAGGGAGAGGAGACGTAATCCATGGTTCTCGTATGAGAACTGGGATTACCGAAATGACTGGGACATATTCCAGCCATAAGTCGCGCAGTCGGTGGTAATTACGGACTGAAATAGTTCCATTTAGCCGTGTCGTGGGAACATGGCCTTAGAGAATTTGTCTTTGATTATTTGTGTTTTAGCTGCCCCCATTTTATACTCACTGAGTTGTTTTTTTTAACCTTAGTATGGACTAAAATAAATATGGATCTTTTTGGATCTCTGGTGCCTCGGATTTTCTTTGTTTGGTGGAAGGCTGCTTCAGGTAAGCACATAGAAGCACAAATGGTTTATGAGCACTACTTTCACGCATGTGCATGGATCACTGATTACTGGGACCATCACAGAAGTTTCTGCAACAAAGCTGCCGCTTGCTAACATGACCTGATAGTTGTTATATTGGTACCAAGCAACAGCTGCATATCATTTTTCAATAAGAGAACAACACAAGACCCCTGGATTGATTGCGTTTATTTCATACAGAACTTTATAAAGGAATACAGAGAAATAATAAAGATACAGGAAGTTGAAGCAGGCGTCTATAGGATCGCCGAGTCAGTTAATTGCTCCTGCTTTCCATCTCTCACCTCCTCTCAACAGCTTCATATTGTTTCTGGAGCGCTGCCCATTGGCTGAAAGCTCCGAAGATGAAGGTTTACAAGAATGTTCTGTAAGTTAAGAAGCAGCTGTAAAGTAAGAGGCTTCTCTCTGCAACTGTGAGGACTGGCACTTCACATTTTTATGTTAGTAATAGATCTGCATTATTTTATGTGCAGAATCAGTGGTTTATCTATGCGTGAACAGTGAAATCTACTTTATTAATACACTTTATCACTGATCTTGGGCTGGTCTGAGTTACAAGCTGTATAATACTCCGATGGGTTCTACTGGACTTAATCTACAGCTTGTCCACACACATCAGTATGAGTTTAATTGAGCTCCTATATATCATACAAATGTATTCTGGGAATGTTAGGAACTCCTGATGGCTCGCCAGCTCTTGCAAAGTTGGTGCAAAGAGTTGTATCATCTTCTTCTTCCACCAATTAAGTCATGTCTGAGCCTTTGCTACTCTTTAGACCAGTTCTGACCATGCATTTTGGTCTTCCTCAGTTTCTTTCATTTGCTTGATGTTTATTCCCGTGTCACTCTTAATGATATCTAACTAAAGGGCCTTTGGTCTCCCCGGTTTCATATTACCATTACCTTCATGGGATAATATTGGGTTTTTCGGATGAAAAACATCTCTGTTGGTGACCCTAGCTGTCCATGGGGTTCTTAGATGTCTTCTCCGGCACCACAGCTCAAAACCATCACATTTTTCTTCTATCTGCTTAATAAGTGCCCAAGTCTCACAGCTATATGTTACGATTGGGAACCCAATCAGACTCAGAAGTTCTGGCACATTCCTATTTGGTCCATGCTCACCATGGTTGCACACTTGAGTGCTAATTGACGCTTGATCTCTGCTGTTGAACCATCACTGTGATCAATGAGGAATATAAGAAAAATAAAGCTGTTGAGCACTTCTATTGCCATATTGTTGGTCTTCACATGGTCTTCACATATCCCTTCCTGCCAGCGGGGATGTATCACCTGCATATCTCAGACTTCTGATGGATTCTTCAACTATTTTAACCTTGACCTCCAAATCATCTAAATTCCTCATGATTACTTCTGCATAGAGTATGAATAGAAAATTCAAAAGCCTTGAAACAATTAATGAAGCACAGTTAGAGCTTCTTCTGGTACTCCTTGCCTTTTCTAGAGCACAACCTTCTATACGCTCAGCATAAAGACTTTTAGGGGTCCATGCTCTCGATAGGTGCATGTCCCTTACCTATCAGACATTTATGGCATATCCTACCTATATGCCATAAATGTCTGAGATGCAAGCAACCCTTTAAAGAAACTTTAATGTAGCACGCATAGACTTTTATAGGGTTCTACAGTACTATATGCCTCGATGCTTTCATAGCTATCACAGAGCTATTCACCACTATAAGCAATGCTCTGTATACTTGGCCTGGTATTGAGGCACCATGTAGCAGCAGAATCTGTGCCATTCAGTGATATTGGTGCCTCCATAAATCCTCTGTGCACTTAGCTTCACCTTGTGCATGAAGCCTAAAGGATAACTGCAGGAAATCATCATTTCTGCACTTTTGTCCATGCCTTAGCCTCTCTCCACCAAATTTGGGAGAGAGCATGTTACAGTTTTTGTTGCACTCAGCTAGGTGCACTTGAAAATTGGTTTTATTTCTGCACAATTTTGTCCACTTTGTAAATTCAAATATATAAGTGTCATACAATATGTAAGTGACCCATAAGCTTACATTGACCCATGGCAGCATTTCATGTGTCTAGTAATACAAGGGTGGATGAGATAATGTAGAAATGAGGAGCCCAGCAATCAACTTAGGGAGCCAGCAGTATTATTCAAGTGGCCAAGAGAGATGAACATCAATTAACCTCTGTAATGTGATTCCGGTGACTGGGTGCCAGCAATCATTTTCTTAAGACCATTATAGAAAGTGAGATATTCACCAGGCGCATGTATTTCCATAGTAATTCTTATCAAGGATCTGTAAAATGTAGACATAATGTACAAAATAGAAAATAATTATCTGTTATAAATATGTACTATAATCAATGTGACATTTTTTCCCCTGGGTGTAACATGTATCCAGTTTATACTGATTTTTTTTTTTTTTTTACCATAGTAAAGTCTAATTACTTTCCTAAAGAGAATGTTTTGTGTTACTTTTTTCCATTTTATTCATTATATGAAAGTTTGTAGAAGAAAAATAATTTGTTCTTTTCTTTAAATTTTGTAATTTTTAAACTTTTCTAAGGAAATCTATATAGTTGTATTATTATGGCATCTGAAATGAATGGGAGTTTATTGATTGAAAAAAGTCATAAATGATTGCAGTTTCCAGGATGGAATAGAATACAAACCTTCCTCCATATACTGGGGAGCAGTATTGCTCAAATAGCTCTTTGTTTGGTTGTTACAATTTCAGGATGTCCTGAACCTGAATCCCATTTACGTATAAGCCAGTGGGGGGAAGGAGAGGATTGTGCATGAGTTTTCGTGACTCTAAGGCCTCGTTCACACGGCTTATTGCCGGCGTAATTGCGGGGACGGATTTCGCCCCGCAATTACGCCGGCAGCCATACATCTAGAAAATAATTTTTCTAGATAGACTGTCATTATCTGCGGCGCATACACGCTGTAAATAATTCACATGTCACTTTCTCCCCCCCGCGGCGGAAATTCGCCCAGCGGGAATAAAGGGCGGAATCCATAGTTCTCTAGGGGAACTGTGAATTACCGTAAATGACTTTCGACGGATTTTAGCCGTACTGCGCGCAAATACGGCGCGCAGTACGGCTGCAATCAGTCCCAGAATAAGCCGTGTGAACGGCCCCTAAGAGGCACCTGCAGCAGCCAAATGCCTCCAAATTGCATAGATCCACCACTGGACATCTGGGAACATTTGGAGGTCCCCTGTAGTTAGGATTGGAGTTAGGGTTAAAGATGGACTAACCTAAACCTCACTCAGGCATTCTCCAGATTTTCAGCAAAATTTGATTCTCTCACAATTCTGAAGTGCAATGGAGAGCTGCATACAGAGCCTCCTCTATGCGCATTGTGTTACTTAAAGGGGTTTTGCTACGATCTAATGTTGACGTGGGATCCTCCAAAATGCGTATTTAATCACTTATCTAAATATACAGTAAAGACCAAAAAATTGGCATACCTTCTTTCCCAAAAGTTTTTTGTATTTTTTATGACGTAAAAATTGTGATTCACACTAAGGGATCAAAACAAAAAAGAAAACATTGGAATTAAACTTAAAAAAAAGTATGAGACAACTGAAAAATTTTCTTTTAAATTTTGGTTCTTCAAATAGCCACCTTTTGCTTTGAGGGGCTGCTTTGCACATCTTGGCATTCCTTGATGAGCTTCAAGAGGTAGTCAATTCCTTCTGGGCAAAACCCTCACACAGTCTGGAGGTGTTTGGGGGGATTCCCGTTGAAAAATAAATGATGGTCCAACTAAACCCAAACCGGGGTGGAATGCTGCCCTGCAAATTTCGTGGGACCATGCGGGTTTAGTATTCCTTCAATTTTTGAATAAATCCCCAAAATGTCACCGGCAAAGCCCCCCCCTCCCCCCCCACCATCACACCTCCTCCTCCATGCCCGGTGGGGAACCAGACATTTGACTCCATTCGTTTACCTTTTCTGCGTCCACAAAGACCCGGGGGTTGGAACCCAAAGATCGCAAATTTGGACCTCAGACAAAAGCACAGATTTCCACGGGCAATGTCCATTCCTTTGCTCTTTAGCCCAAACAAGTCTCTTCTTGTTGCCTGTTTTTGCGGGGTTTCCCACAAAAAATTTTACCATAAGGTTGCTGCACACAGTTCCTCTTAACGGGTGTTGTAGAGATGTTTGGCTAGAACTCTGTGGCATTGACCTGGTCTCTAATCTCAGTTGCTTTTAAACCCCTGCGATTTTGAGGTTGTGACTCATGAACATCCTCCTGGAAAGGGGGGACCTTGGGCCATGCCGTTCCTGGGGCGGGCGAGGCTCGATTGCCCGGGGGCCGAAAGCTCCCTCACCCGAGGGGGGGCCTGCCCCTTTTTCCCCGCCCCGAGATTAGCCCTTGGCTTGGGGCCGTTTTATAACAACCGGCAGAGCACCAGCAGCTGCACAACTTGCCTGTGCACTCTGGTACAGGGGGGAGGGGGATAAACGTTTCCCGGTCCTGCCTCCCCCCCCTGTATCACGTCGCGGGTGGCACGGTTTTTTAACCGGCCCCCTGCACCTGGGATCTGCTTGGTTGGCACTCGCGGCCGGGAGATCCCTGGGGGCTGCGTGACAGCGAAGCGCCGCGGGGGACCCGGCGCTTACAGCCCTGCAGCTCCCCGGGGCTGGGCCGGGGGGCTGTTTGGGGGGGAGTATTTTTTTTGTTTTTTATAATTTTCTACGGGATGTAATGGGTAAAAGGGGGGCATTACTGGCTAAGGGGGCCTCCAGGCTACATGGGGCATCTACTGGCTACAAGGGGGCATCAATGGGGTACAGGGGGGGGATCTACTGGGTACAAGGGGGGATCTATGGCTACAGGGGGCCCAAAAAGGGTACGGGGGGCAACTACTGGGTACAAGGAGGGTCTACTGGGAAAGGGGGGATCCACTGGCCTACAGGGGGGGATCTACTGGGTACAAGGGGGGATCCCTGGGTACAGGGGCACTAGGCGATAAAGTAGGGGTTTTAAGATTTTTGTTTTTGTATATTACAGTGAAGAGTCGAGGCCCCCGGGAAAAAACTCATGGCGTCTGTGACAGATGGAAAAAGAAAAAAGGGAAAGCTCTTCAAAAAACTCTCCCCGAAAGTGCCGGATGTAACTTTACTGTAATCAATTAATTTCCAGACCCTGTGTACATGGAACAAACCCCCTTGTAGGGGTAAACTGTATCCCGGTAAATTATTTGTAATAAAGGTTTGCATTCCTAATGTCATTTTGTATTATCGGTCACTATGTCTGGGATATGTGGTCAGGGTTTTGTACGGTTTTATTCAGTCACTATGTGGTAGGTGCGGAAATTCGGTCACCATGCGTGGTAAATTGGGGTTCTTAGTAGGACATTGGGAACTATTTGCCTGGGATTGGGTCTCTGTAGCATGTTAAGTTAACTGTATGCATTTTTTAAATAGTTTTTATATGTAGCACATAATGGTAAAGTTGTTGTATATTTAATTTGGTTGATGGTGATGCACTGTGTTTCTTTGGGGGCCATTATGTTCGGGGGGGTGTGGGGGGGCAAATTTTTCACCGCCCCTTTTGAGTGCAATTTAGCCTAGGAAGGGCCCGGGTCTTGGTCTTCCTTTTTCCTGGGGGGCCTCATGTAGCCTTTCTTTGTAGCCTTTATGGTTTTTGCCATTTGCACTTGGGACATTTTTCAAGTTTTCCCAATTTTTCCGATGACAAACTTCATTTCTTAAAGTAAGATGGCCACTCGTTTTTCTTAGTGTTTTTTTCCCGCCAAATAAAATTCTAACAGTCCTTCAGTAGGACTATCGCTTTGTATCCACCGACTTCTGAAAACTGATGTCCCAACCCCATTTATAAGGCAAGAAATCCCATTTTATTAAAAATACGGGGCACACCTGTGACTGAAAACTATTCCAGGGTGACGACCTCTTAAGCTATAAAGGAATCCAAGATGGCAAAGCACCCATCAAAAAAAAAGGGGGTACTTTGAAAAACCTAAATATAAGACATATTTTCAGTTGTTTCACACTTTTTTGTTAAGTATAGAATTCCACATGTGTTAATTCATAGTTTTGATACCTTCACTGTGAATCTACAATTTTTACAGTCATGAAAATACAGAAAACTCTTGGAATGAGAAGATGTGTCCAAACTTTTGGTCTGTACTGTATATTTAGAAAAGTGATTAAATACCCATTCTGGAGGATCCCACGTCAACATTAGATCATAGCAAAACCCCTTTAAGTAACACAATGCGCATAGAGAAGGCTCTGTATGTAGCTCTCTGTTGCTCTTCAGAATTGTGAAGGTGAGAAGGTGTGTCCAAACTTTTGGTCTGTACTGTATGTTATTAAAAAAGGTGATGCCTGTGAGAGCTACAGCCTTTCTTACATGCCCTTAGTTTCCTGACTGTTAACATTAGATATGACTAGAAGCTGACAGGAGCTGAGCTGGCCGCGCTTACATTGTTTGCACTTCTTATCTGATGGCAGGACACATGAACGAGCGTTGAAGGGACTGGGGAGAAAAGATCCTGTGTCTGTTATATAGAGAATCCACTGGTTGTAATCTAATTATCTGAGTAAACACGCTCCCTGGCTCCCTGCTCAGTCCTCCTACCTCCCCCTGCATCAGTTTGTGAACAAGTGAAAGAATGCTGCCTGCTTGGAGCTTGTCTTCTCTCCTGAGCAGATAAGAGGGAGAAAACAAAACCCGTAGAGCTTGTGCACAATACAGTTATCCCCTGTTGATTAGTCAAACATGTTTGCTCAACTACAGAGACTGAATATCAGGAGCGTGCATGGGAGGTGACATCACAATGACATCACAGAGAAGGTACTTGTTTTTTTAAACACAGAAACACAACGACACTTTTTTCAAGAGGTGAGTATCAGCCTGTTAGGTAAGGAACTCACTTCGTGGCAAAACCCCTTTAACCAGGCCTCCAGTACAATAATGCTGTCTCTCCCCCCACACTCTGACTATAATAAAATGACTGCCCATTCTGTTTCAATCTAACCTGTTTGCAATGCATTTTCCATGTGCAATCTGTACAGAATAGTAATGTGTTTTCCAATCTTTGGATCTCAAAATCTGTTACGGAAAAATCAGTGACATACTAACTACTGCGCAGATTGACATTAAACATAATAGGATGCTATTCCGCACAGATTATACGTACAAATCTGCGTACTTTTTGTACCAAAATCTGCCAGGTGAATTGGGTCTTAAAAGGGATTTCCAACGATATTAAATTTTTTTACATGTAGGAAGGTAAATAAAGATTTTACCAAATAATTGTTATTTTGATTTTCCCTATAAAGTGTACACATTTTCACTAATTATTGACCAGTCTGCTGCTCTATTCTTTTTGATTGCTCTAAGAAACCCATTGACACGATTTTCACTCCCTGCTGGTCTAAGCAGGCAAGGGTTTTTTATCCAACTTAATGACAAGTTTTAGGCTATATCTACACAGTGAATGTTAAAATGCCGTCCAAAACCTGACAGAATTTTAATTTTTGCGGGGACCGTATTTTTGGGCCGCGAGTGCACAAAAATCGCGTCGTTTTTCGGATTTTCCCAAAATTTCAATATACTGGGCTGACGGCAAATCTGTGCAGAATATCCAACGTATTTTAAAATCCGTCGGATTTTAAAACCGTACCTAAAAATCTGTGCTGTGTAGACTACAGCACAGATTTTTTTTTACTGTCTATGCAGCACAGTGTACCTTCCGATTTTCGGCTGATTCTAAATACTAAATCTGCCAAAAGTTTGACTATATTACCTTGCTGTGTAGACATAGCCTTTGCCTCGAGATGAATTTTCTGCACCAAAATTTTAAAAAACTTCAGATTATCACCTGCATAAAAAGATACTTGGGAATAAAATGCTGTGAACCACCCACAGCCTAACCAGTAAGTGTGAATCTGAAGCTGGCTGTGGCTCTGGAAACTGCATGGTGAGACTCTGCTGTAGATCCTCAAGTTTTAATATGTGAAACATTTTTTTTTTCTTTTCAGCAAAGATATAAGGACTATTCAGAATAACGAGCATCTTCAAGTATAATAACTTTGCAAATACATGGCATTTTTTATTTTGTACATATCTGCGTTACTGGCACCCTTTTGTATCGCCTTAACTACATACAATTATAATACCAGCAACCACCCCCCTATGTATTTTAAGGTGTTGAAGTTGTCTTATCTGTATTTTTGCATTTTTGCAGTTCCCCAATATATACTGTGGTTTTCCTGCATACTGTGCGAACAGGTATCAATTTAATGTGCAGTTATGGTGGGGGATGGAGTACTGCTCCAATCGCTCACCGTTTATCTTTTCCCCAAATAGCATAAGAGCCAGGTTCCCCATTTACTAGGTTCAGTTTCAGTCCAGCCTTTGAGCTGTGAGTATGGCCTTGTTTCTGTGTTTTTTGAGTAACTAATGTCCCATTTTTTCTGTGTTTTTACTGATTGCAAGTAAATGCCTGTACTATGCTCCAGAGCTGCATTCCCAATTCTGATGGTAAATATTTGAAACAGCTGACAAGTGTGTTTCAAGAATATGTTTATTGAAATTAGGATGCATGCTCAATGTACCAATATGTATTGAACAAGAGGGGAATTAGCAACACCCTTGATCTCTACAATTCAGCAGGCTATTGGCTGGATAATCATTTATCTCCCACCTTCCCACCAATCCATAGTATCCTTATTTATAACACATTCCCAACATTTTTCCAACCTTTGTTTAAAAACAAACATATGGCTATAGGGGTTAAGGCCTGTTTTTCCCCGGCTTATTTCAGAACGATTTACAACGGATTTCCCTGTAAATCGTTCTGAAAACGTTTTTAAAATCAGTTGCAAAAAGTGCACTAGTGTGGAACGTATTTGTAACTGATTTCCCGACGGATTCCCCCTCTACAATCATTGTAGGTGGGGAACCGTCCGGAAAGAATTGACATGTCAATTGTTTTTCCGTCCGGATTGCCGTCGTCAACCCGCGGCGGCCAATCCGGAACGGAGTTTTGCGTGTGGTGAACGACGCGCCGTATTTTCTATTGAAAATCAATGGGAAAAATAGGCTGTGACTTATTTCGGACGGTTTTTGCCGACGGATTTTTCCGTCGGAAAAATCCGTCCGAAATAAGCCGTGTGAACGAGGCCTAAAGGGTAGCAGTTATTTCAGGTGGTTTTACAGAGTGTGTGACAAAACCCCTTTCTGTTACCAATTTGTGACCTGTATCCACAATTTTTTCCTCTGCAGGCTCAGTTTCTGTTGTTTTTTCCAGAGATCTCCAGAGAGATCTATCTCTGGAGGGGCTGGTAACTAGCTGTTATGGTGTCTCCATTCATAGCACACAAAAAGAAGAGGTACTCATGCTTCCCTATCTCTATCACACACAGGACAGCAGCTTGGAGGACTATGTAGGGAAGCACTGAGCAGTGTTGCTGTGGATCCAGCTCTGGGGGGGCTTAAAAGGGTTGTTTGTGAGAAAAAAAAATAGAAATGGGGCCAGGCTGGGTAAAAACACAAAAAAGTTACACTAAAATACCTGTCCCCTACCGCTTCCACTCTTGAGCTCCTCTTCAGTTGACGCTTGCACTCCATTCACCTACACCAAGTGAAGGTGAAAATCCATCTCAGCTCGATTGCCTGCAAGATAGATTTTAACAGTAAATTGAGAGTGAGTGATTAGTGCAGGAGACAGGAGGAGAAGAGGGGTCTGAGAAATGGAGAAAGAGGCATATTTCTGATACAACGGTTTTAGTGAACCCTTGGGTTCCCTGTAAAAGAACAATTCTGGAGCATCGTCTCTGATACAGTGAAGGAAATAATTATTTGATCCCTTGCTGATTGTGTAAGTTTGCCCACTGACAAAGACATGAACAGTCTATAATTTTAAGAGTAGGTTAATTTTAACATTGAGAGAATATCTAAAATAAAATTTAGAAAATCACATTGTATAAATGATATACATTTATTTGCATTTTGCAGTGAGAAATAAGTATTTGATCCCTCTGGCAAACAGGACATAACACTTGGAGGCAAAACCCTTGTTGGCAAGCACAGCAGTCAGACTTTTTTTGTAGTTGATGTAGATGATGAGGTTTGCGCACATGTCAGGAGGAATTTTGGTCCACTCCTCTTTGCAGATCATCTCTAAATCATTAAGATTTTGAGGCTGTCGCTCGGCAACTTGGAGCTTCAAGTCCCTCCATATGTTTTCTATGGGATTAAGGTCTGGAGACTGGCTAGGCCACTCCAAGACCTTAATGTACTTCTTTTTTGAGCCACTCCTTTGATGCCTTGGCTGTATGTTTTGGGTCATTGTCTTGCTGGAAGACCCAGCCACGACCCATTTTTAATGTGATGACAGAGGGAAGGAGGTTGTCACTCAGGATTTTACGGTACATGGCTCCATCCATTCCCCCATTGATGTGGTGAAGTAGTCCTGTGCCCTTAGCAGAGAAACACCTCCAAAACATAATATTTCCATCTCCATGCTTGACATTGGGGACAGTGTTGTTTGGGTCATAGGCAGCATTTCTCTTCTTCCACACACTGCAAGTTGAGTTAATGCCAAAGAGCTCAATTTTTGTCTCATCTGACCAGAGCACCTTCTCCCAATCACTCACAGAATCATCCAGGTGTTCATTGGCAACTTCAGACGGGTCTGCACATGTGCCTTCTTGAGCAGGAGGACCTTGCGGGCACTGCAGGATTTTAAACCGTTATGACATAATGTGTTACCAATGGTTTTCTTGGTGACTGTGGTCCCAGCTGCCTTGATATCATTAACAAGTTCCCCCCATGTAGTTTTAGGCTGATCTTTCATCTTCCTCATGATCAAGGATACCCCACAATGTGAGATTTTTCATGGTGCCCCAAATCGATGTCGATTGACAGACATTTTGTATTTCTTCCATTTTCTTACTATTGCACCAATAGTTGTCTCCTTCTCACCCAGGGTCTTACCTATGGTTTTGTAGCCCATTCCAGCTTTGTGCAGGTCTATGATCTTGTCCCTGACATCCTTAGAAAGCTCTTTGGTTCTTCCCATGTTGTAGAGGTTAGAGTCTGACTGATTAATTGAGTCTGTGGACAGCTGTCTTTAATGCAGGTAACAAGTTTATTAGGAGCATCTAACTGGTCTGTAGGAGCCAGAACTCTTGGTTGGTAAGGGATCAAATACTTATTTCTCTCAGAGAAATGCAAATACATTTGTATAATTTATATAATGTGATTTTCTGGATTTTATTTTGGATGTTCTATCTCTCAATATTAAAATTAACCAACCCTTAAAATTTTACGGTTCATGTCTTTGTCAGTGGGTAAACTTACACAATTAGCAAGGGATCAAATAATTATTTCCTTCACTGTATAAGAGAAGATGCTCCAGAATTGTTATTTTACAGGGAACACAAGTGTTCACTAAAACAGTTGTATCAGAAATATGCCTCTTTCTCCATTTCTCAGGCCCCTCTTCTCCTCCTGTCTCATGCACTAATCACTCACTCTCAATTTACTGTTAAAATCTATCTTGCAGGCAATCAAGCTGAGATGGATTTTCAGCTTCACTTGGTGTAGGTGAATGGAGTGCAAGCGTCAACTGAAGAGGAGCTCAAGAGTGGAAGCGGTAAGGGACAGGTATTTTAGTGTAACTTTTTTGTGTTTTTACCCAGCCTGGACCCATTTCAAATTTTTTTTCTAACGAACAACCCTTTTAAGCCCCCCCAGAGCTGGATCCACAGCAACACTGCTCAGTGTTTTGCTGTTCCTCTGTTATTCCTTCTAGAAATGTATTACTGAATCTGTCAGCTGGGTGTTACCAATTAGGGTGTGTGTTCCTGCACAGTCTGAAATTATCCAATCAGTGCTGGCTGTAGGCCTGTGCAGGGACACACCCTCTGGAATGGTAACACCCAGCTGACGGATTCAGTAATACATTTCTAGGAGGAATAACAGAGGAACAGCACAACACAGAGTTACAAAAGAAGAGGCTCCAGAAATATTAATTCACAGGGAACACAAGGATTTACTAAAACAAATATGTCAGGAGATATCACAGGTTCTGTCACAGCGCACCTTTCTGCTGTAGAAGAGCCAATCGCTGCAGGGATTAATCCCTCTAGTCCAGGGGTGGGCAATTAATTTTCCCATGGGGCCGCATGAGAAAGTGCGATGGTTTTAGAGGGCCGGACTAATAAAAACATACGGTGAACGGGGAAAAAAATCGTTTTTGGGGGATTATTTTTGTGGAAACTTACTGGGGGATGTATTTATATACCTGCCTTACTCATGGTACACAGTAAGGCAGGTATATACAGCTCTCCTCAGTAAGGTAGGTATGTAGATGTATGTCCCCTCAGTCTGGCAGGTATATACAGCTCCCCTCAGTCAGTCAGGTATATTTATATAGGTACCCGTAGGAAGGTATACAGATACAGCTCCCCACAGGCAGGTCTATAGATAGATACAGCTCCCCTCAGGCAGGTATATAGATACAGCTCCCCACAGGCAGAAATATAGATAGTTTCAGCTCCCCTCAGGCAGGAGTATAGATAGGTTCAGCTCCCCTCAGGCAGGAATATAAATAGGTTCAGCTCCCCTCAGGCAGGAATATAGATAGGTTCAGCTCCCCTCAGGCAGGAATATAGATAGGTTCAGCTCCCCTCAGGCAGGAATATAGATAGGTTCAGCTCCCCTCAGGCAGGAATATAGATAGGTACAGCTCCCCTCAGGCAGGTATATAGATAGGTACAGCTCCCCTCAGGCAGGTATATAGATAGGTACAGCTCCCCTCAGGCAGGTATATAGATAGGTACAGCTTCCCTCAGGCAGGTATATAGATAGATACAGCTCCCAACAGGCAGGTATATAGATAGGTACAGCTCCCCTAAGGCAGGTATATAGATAGCTACAGCACCCCGCAGCGGCCGTCAGGCTACTATTAGCAGACCTGGGCATCGTACGCTGCATCCGACGAGCTGGAGGGCCGGATGCGGCCCGCGGGCCGTACATTGCCCAGGTCTGCTCTAGTCGGTCGACACACCCAGGGAGAAGCCTGACTGCTGAACATAAGATTGACATCTCGGAACCCCCAATCAGTTCAGAGGGTGTGTCGCACAGGCCAATAGAGGAGTCTGGGGGCCACACCATTCAGCTGTGGGGGTGGTGTCCGGGCGCCTCATTTAAACTGGCTCAGTGTAATCTGCCTTTGCCTGCGAAAGGTTATCCCTAGCGTTTCCCCAGTTTCCATGTTGCTTGTTTACTCCGGTTTACTTGACCTCGGCTTGCTCCTCGACTTTGTTTCTGGCTTCTGATTTTGTACCGTGTTACCTCCTGTGTTTGACCCCTGGCTTGCTTCCTGTTATTCTTCTGGTTCTCGATGTGTGGCTTTGGCGTACCCGCACCGTTACCAACCCGGACTGTCTGACTCTGCATTCCCCTGACGGCCCTGCACGTAGCAGCATAAGGACTGTCGTCCAGTTGGGGTCTGCCACCTAGGGCAGCACGCCAAGTAGGCAGGGACAGTGGGCTGGGTGGCAGTCAGGGCCCACTGCACCTCCCCTGACGTGACATTTTCTCTTCAAGGTGCAGCGTCTAAATGAATGAGAAATGGTGCTGTGCACCATTCCTCAATCCTATCCTTGTGAAGGCTTCCATCATCGCCATTTTTCTCATTTCACTACTTCCTGCCCCAGACAGGAAGTAGTAAAACCGCCATCTTTGTTTATACAATACAAAAGGTTGTACACATGATCGCGCCCCAAGTGGTCAAGTACCCTAGTGAAAACAAAAAAAGTTTAAAAGTGTAAAAAAAATAAATACATTTAAAAAAATTATATATCTTAAAAGTTTAAATGACCCCCCTTTCACCATTTTACAAATATAAAAAAGTTACACATAATTGGTAAAACTCAGATCTATCAAAATATAATATAATTTATTCTGTACACTGAACACCGTAGAGGACTCAGGTCTATGGGTGGAAGTACAAAAAAGTTATTGGTCACAGAAAGTGGCGCTGCGCCGCAAATTTCTTAAATAGAAACTGTTTGTTTTTTTATGGTACTATAACATAAAGCATAAAGTGCAATTAAGTTTTTTTCACATTTTTACCTACTTAAAAATGTTTTTGCTGTTTCCTAGTATATTCTTTGGTAATGTGAATGGCACCATTAGAAGGTACATCTTGGCTTGTAAAATAAAAGCCCTCATACATCTAGTAGT
>JAODAL010062106.1:0-19929 GCA_025379985.1 Phyllomedusa bahiana | reverse complement strand
ACAATTTCAATAGGATTAGATCAGGGCTTTGTGATGTCCACTCCTTAAGCCACTTTATAACCAGTTTGGCAGTTTGCTTCGGGTCATTGTCCATTTCGAAGATCCATTTCTGCCCAAGCTTTAACTACCTGGCTAATGTCTTAAGATGTTGCTTCAGTATTCCCATAAATCTTCTTTCTTCATGATTCACTATTTTGTAAAAGTGCCCCATCCCTCCGGGCAGCAAAAAACCCCACAACATGATCCCCTGCCCCCCCCCAGGTTTCACAGGGGGGAGGGGTCTTAGGGCTTCAACTTCTCCCTTTTTCCTCCAAATATAACGATGATCATTATAGCCAAACATTAGAATTTTATTTTGTCAGACCACGGGAAATGCCCCTCCAAAAATGAAGGTCTTTGTTTTGTGTGTTTTTGCAAGTTTAATCTAAACTTTTATGTGAAAAACACGAATCTTCCCAGCTTCTGCCAGAAAGATTTTTTTGCTTTTGTTCTTGGGCTGATATGCACATGTGGGACCAAAGCACGTTCATCTCTGGACAAAGAACCTGTCTCCTCCCTGAGCGGTTGAGGGCTGGAATCCCCATCTTGTTTGTTTAAAATTGTTTGACAGATGAAAGAGGCCCCTTTCAGTACGAAATGCACCTATGAAGATCCAGATTTGTACAGGTCTACAATTCTTTTTTCTGCCTTGGCTGTTTTTCTTTGGACTTTCCATGACGTTGCACACAAAGCAGTGTGTTTCTGGTGTGCATAAAAAAAATACATCAACGGGTATGTCTCTAACTCAGTTTGCCAATAAACCTATCAGAATTTCCAAAAAAGACATGACATATTTATTTGGGGCGTCCCAAATTTTTTAACGACAAAGAAATTTTTGTTTAGTAATCTAGGGCGGCATGTATGAACGGGGTTGCGCCAGATATCTGGTGTCTTTTCAGTCCGATATCAGGCGCAGGCCGTTCGCTTTGTTCAAATCCCTCCTGTATGCAATTATCAGGCGCATTACATAGCACATGCAGCGCTTTGTAATGCAACTGATATCGGGGGGCATGTGGGAGGCAGGGTTTCACTAGAACTGTAGCAAAACTACATATTTATAGCTTTGCTATGGCATTTTAGCCATTACGGAAAAAAGGATACCCCCCTTTTTAAAGTGGTTTTCCTACTAGAAAGTGGCTTATGAAAAATGGCCCGATTTATGACCCGTGAGGCAGGTTCATAAATCAAGCGATTCTAGACTAATATTAAGCACATGAAATTTTTCGTTTAAAACCGCAAAATTTTTTTAAAATTTCGCCCTTAGTTTTAATAAACTTTAACTTTGCAAAAGTAAAAAAAAATTTGTGCCTTTAAAAAATTATCTCTTTATCATTACTCTGGGATTTGGCAAATATAAATAACTTTGGTAATCCTAATTGACCTAATATGGGTAAGGTTTATTCTGATTTCATGTCAGATAGTGAGAAAAACATGCATATGTGTCTTTTTATATAGTGTATGTAAACTTCTGATTTCAACTGTATATATACCTACAGGGGGTATGTGACTACCTACAAGGAGGATATAACTATTTACAGGGGGCATAAATAAGTACAGGGGGCATTTAACTACCTACAGGGGGACCTATATACCTACCTACAGAAGGCTTATATACCTACCTAATGACTGTTGCTACATTTGGACTTACATACAGGGTGCTGACATATCTATCTACCTAAAGAGGGCCTATTTACCTAGCTATAAGGGCCCTATATACCTTCCTACCCACTTACCTACAGTCAACCTAAATAACTACCTATTAGGGTGCTAAATTCCTACCTATTGGGGAAGCCCTACATACCTACCTAATGGGGGATCTAGATCTACTTATTTAGTGGGGCCCAAAGAGCTGATTATATGTGTATATTATATACATGTATAATACTGACCCCCAGAACTGACAATCAGTCGGCAGTTATATTATACTGGTTACCCCATACTATACCTCTAAATGACACAGTATACACCTTATTGTGTTTTTTTTTTTTTTGTGCATGTGATTCTAAACCTCCAACCCCTTTCATAGCCATGCCCCTGATAACTCTGACCCCACTGGGCCGTGGAAAAATTGTTTTGCATAAAACTGGTCCCTGGTGGAAAAAAGGTTGGGGACCGCTGATTTATACTATCATGTTACTAACCAAACAAGTATACCAAGACCAATAACACCCATAACAACAACAATACACAAAGACCAAATAATACCCCACATATCACTACCATACAGTAAGTAATACCATTATACTGTTACTTACCAAATCAATATACCAATAACAACAATATACAAGGACCAAATAACACCGCCACATCATGACCACTATGAATAGACTGAATAAAACCATCGTATTGTTACTGAATGTAAACCATTACACGAAGACCACAATTACAACCATACAGTGACCATATAGTGGTAAATAGCAGCTGTACACTGGAACTCTGCAGCCATATAAATGATTACAGGGCAGTTACATTTAGTGACTCACAGGTGATGTCTTATCTGCTGAGTCGTTCTCTTTCCCTTTTCTTTCTCCATCCAGTCCAGACTACTATGATGACTTCTCCCGGCCATGAATCGCTGCAGAATTTACCACACAAACATGTTAGGCCATGTCCCCACGGCACGGGTTTTCGGCCAGTTTTTCAGCCGGTTTCCGGGTTTTCAGACCGCCTGAAAAACCGGCCGAAAATGAGCACAATTGTGCTCTATGGAAAACCCGTGCAACAGTCCCCACTGCACGGGTTTTCCGCCCGGCGGCTTTGTCGCCGGCGGTCCGGCGGCAAAACATTGAACATGCACTATCTTCTGTCTGGTTTTCGGATGGAAGATGTGATGCTCAATGGGAGGGCTGTTCTCCGCTCATCGCGGAGAAAAGCCGTCTCCCCCGCGGCCGTGGGGACGGGCGCAAAACAGGACAAATACCGGCCGGCAAACCGGCCGGTATTTGTCCTGTGCCGTGTAAACGCGCCCTTAGACTCCAACCAGTGAAAGTGACCTCATTAGATTATTAGGTCCTCATTTGTGCCACCAAATGAGGAACACACTCTAGTAGGTAGGTAGATAGACCCACTTCTCGTAGTTAGGCAGGTAGATAGGGCCCCTTATGGTAGATAGGCAGGTAGATAGGATAGGGCCCCTTATAGTAGGGGGGCAGGTAGATATGACCCCTTCTGGTCGGTAGGCAGGTATATAGGGCCAGTTACAGCAGGAAGGGTGGTATATAGGGCCAGTAACAGCCGGTAGGGAGGCATGTAGGGCAAATTATGACATATAGGGTGGTATATAGGGCCAGTTATAGCAGGTAGGGTGGTATATAGGTCCAGTTATAGCAGGTAGGATGGCATGTAGGGCCAGTTATAGCAGGTAGGGTGGCATATAGGGCCAGTTATAGCAGGTACGGTGGAATATAGTTCCAGTTATAGCAGGTAGGGTGGTATATAGGGCCAGTTCTAGCAGGTAGGGTGGAATATAGGGCCATTTATAGCAGGTAGGGTGGTATATAGGGCCAGTAAAAGCAGGTAGGGTGGTATATAGGGCCAGCTACGGTAGATAGGGTGGTATATAGGGCTAATAATAGCAAGCAGGGTGGAATATACGACCAGTTATAGCAGGTAAGGTGGAGTATAGGGCCAGTTATAGCAGTTATGGTGGTATATAGGGCCAGTTATAGGAGGTAGGATAAAATATGGGGCAAGTTATAGCAGGAAAGGTGGTATATAGGGCCAGTAATAGCAGGTAGGGTAGAATATAGGGCCAGTTATAGCAAGCAAGTTATAGCAAGCATTAAAAAAAAAAAATACCCACCTCTGCTCTCTTTCCTTCCCCCGCCGAACACCTTTGTTCCGGAGCGGGCGGCGTGACGTCATCACGCCGCCCACTCCGGGACACCAGTTCCGGCGTCTACTAGGCCCCAAGCCTATGCATAGGTTCAGGGCCTAGTACAGGCATTGGCACGATGACGTCAATGTATTGCGCCACTGCCTTCAGTAGATTAAGCGGCCGATATCAGTGTATACCAGCCGCTTTGCCTCAGCTGCTGCCTGCACCATAAGGTACACCAGAATGACAATAAGATATAACAGAACCCTTCCTCTTAGCCAGGCACTATTGTTTGGGAAGGGATAGGGAAGGGGAGGACTTAAAAATTAGGGCCTGGTGAACCAATCCCGGGCGTGTCCCTTTAAAATTGGCTTCAGCACCCCCCCGGCCCGTGGGGGTGAGTGCGCGTCCAGCCAGCAACAGGAGCGTGCGCCAGAAGTACAGCAGGACCGCGGCGTGGTAAGAGAACAGAGCAGGGACACCCGTGACAGTACCCCCCCTTTGGCCTCCCCCTCTTTTTAGTCTGCAGAAAACTCTTCAGGAGGTCCTGGTACAGGATGTTCTCCTCCGGCTCCCACGATCTTTCATATGGCCCAACCCCACTCTAGTCAACCAATTAAAATTGTCTACCCCTAACTGTCTTCAGGGGCCAAGATCTCCTTAACTGTAAAAAATTGGTGGAGCCCTCGGGAGAGGGGGGGGAACCGCTGCCCTGAGAACCAATTTGGTGAGTTTCGCAGGGGGATGTGGAAAGGGGTTTGGGTTTCCAAAGTAGGAGGGAGCCGGGGTTTGTAGTCCACAGGATGGTTTTGCCCCCGGCTTCAAAGGGGCCCAGAAAACGGGGCCCAAACTTATAAAATGGGAATTGTTTTGGACAAGGTTTCCCCCCTACAAAAAAATAGCCAAAGGGGAAAAACGTGCGAAAAAAAAACTCCAAAACCCCCACCCTGACTATAACACGTGCAGCTAAGGCGGAAGGGGCCAAACATAGTCATAAGTTGACAATGTTTGGTCGGTTTGAGCCTAAGCCTATATGGCAGCTAAACCACTTTATACATCTGAGTACTTTTTTTTTACTGGCTGTGGGTTGCTCTTTAAATAGTGGTGGTGCCAGGGTAAAGCATCATCACTTGGTGCATAGGGACCACATTGTATCTGGGCTCTGAAGGAAAGCTGATTGATGTGGTGTTACCCAGCTTGGATGCTGGTTAGGAGATCCAACGTCCTGTAAAGATGAAGGATACCACATCCCTTATCAGCTTTACTCCAAAACTGTTACACAGATGTGAAAAGGGGGTGTGGATTTGTACAAAAGAGGGCTTGTCATGTAAACAGGGGGTGTAGTCCAAACAAACCATCAAGGCAGCAAGCTGCAATTCAAAATCTCCTACGAGCAAACATAAATGTAAATATACAGCTGTAAATCAAACAAAAACATTTACTAAATGTAAGATCTGTTTTATAGTTAAAACCACCAGGAAATCTTGTATCTAAAGTCATTATCCAAAAATCTTTGCAATTTTTAAACAAGCTCATCCAGTCTCCCCCAAAAATTGGTCTGAAAACCTTTTCAATAGCGAACACTCTGAATTGGGAAAAATCTCCACCATGCACATCCAAAAAATGTCTAGCTGCTCCAGATATATGTTGTGTGCTAATATGTGCCGTATCATACACTTGTTCTTAAATTCTACAGTGCAATTGTCATGATGTGCACCCAACATACTGAATATTACATTGTGCACTTTGAATCAGATAGACCACATATTCACTACGACAATTAATGAAAGATCGGATTTTATATTCTTTTATGAGAGTCACCGATGGAAAAAAACTAGATTGTTTGACCATATATGGGCATAAATTGCATCTATTTCTACCACATTTATAACATCCTTTAACACTGAGCCATATAGAAGACTGAAAATTAGAGCATTTATCCACATATACAAAAATATGGTTATCAAAGAGTCGAGGTTATGGGGAGAATAGCTTGCGGTGGGCTGTAGATATTGTGGAACACAGGAATAGACATGATCTCTTGCATAGGAAGATCGAATTTTAATGTTTATTTTTCTACGCAACATAGTTTACAATATTCTGAGATTGTTGCTATAATTCGCAGATACATACCATTACTTGCTGTAGATTCTTGTCTTAGGGAGATTCTTCAACAGGGCTGTTGTTTTACATCCAAAAAACCTAGGACACTCGGGAGTTTTCTTTCACCGTTTATATGTGGATAAATGCTCTAATTTTCAGTCTTCTACATGGCTCAGTGTTAAAGGATGTTATAAATGTGGTAGAAATAGATGTAATTTATGCCCATATATAGTCAAACAATCTAGTTTTTTCATTGGTGAATCTCAAAGAATTCAGAGTGTGCGCTATCGAGAAGGTTTTCAGACCAATTCGTGAGGGAGGCTGAATGAGCTCGCTTAAAAATCACAAAGCATTTTGGATAATGCCTTCAGATACAAGATTTCCTGGTCTGACTCTTAACTATAAAACAGATCTTATGTATATTTACTAAATGTTTTTGTTTGATTTACAGCTGTAAATTTATATTTATGTTGATGCTTTGGAAAGAGTTAGGGCTTGTTCACACGGAGTTTACACTCTGTGTTACAAGCGCTTTTAAGATCCGTCTTGGGGACCGTACTGTCAGTCCACAAGACGGATCTAAACAATTAGCAGTGAGATTATCACTGCTGTCTATGATGAACACGTAGCGGCGTTCACATGACGGATCGCCGCTGCGTGTTTCAAAAGCGCAGCTCGGCTCCATCTTGAAAAGAATTGACATGCAATTCTTTTCAAGACTGAGCCGAGCTGCGCTTTTGAAACACGCAGCGGCGATCCCTCATGTGAACGCCGCTGCGTGTTCGTCATAGACAGCAGTGATAATCTCACTGCTAATTGTTTAGATCCATCTTGGGGACTGACAGTGCGGACCCCAAGATGGATCCTAAAAGCGCTCGTAACACGGAGTGTAAACTCCATGTGAACAAGCCTTTAATGCGCAGCTGGTGCTATCGGAAGCGTGATTACTGAACAGTCTTAAATGTTGTTTTGCTAATGCTCAATACGGTCACGACTAAGGGCCCATTGTATTGGCTCGAAAACATAGATCATGTTTTTTTTTCTTTGCTTTTTAATTAGGCCCTGAATAAAAGTGCATTTTATATTTATGGATTCATATTAAGGAGTGCTGGAAGAATTTATTTTCTTGGATTGCATTTGTTTTCTCGTTGCAGCCTGAGGTTTCTTCCCTGCACCTTGCATCGTGGGTGATTTAACAACATAGGAGCCTACTGTACAGGTGAGCGGACTTTCTTTTTGTTTTTGCTACAAATACTTTGACAACATCTCAAGATATCAGCCAGGAAGTTAAAGCTTGGGCAGAAATGGGTCTTCCAAATGGACAATGACCCGAAGCATACTGCCAAACTGGTTACTATTCTATTGAAAATTTATGGGCAAAGCTGAAAAGCCAGTGTAAGCAAGGCGACCTACAAACATGGATCAGTTACGGCAGTTCTGTCAGAAAGAAGGAGCCAATATTCCTACCAACTATTGTGAGAAGCTTGTGAAAGGATATCCAAAATGTTTAAGGGGAATGATACCAAATACTAATGAAATGTATTAAACTTTTGACTTTACAGAAAGTAATAAAAATGCCTTAAAAATGATCTCTCTCATTATTCTGGCATTTGCCAAATATAAATAATTTTAGTAATCCTAATTGACATAAAACGGGTAAGGTTTATTCTGATTTCAAGTCAGTTAGCGAGAAAAACTTGCATATGTGTCTTTTTATATAGTGTACGTAAACTTCTGGTTTCAACTGTATATAGACTGCTACAATTAGATATACTGCGCCCTGAAGGTAAGTATACAGCTCCCGTTAGGTAGATACTGTATACTATCCGCTGTAGGTACAAGTAGATGCACTATCCCCTGTATATGTAATCCCGTGTAGGTACACATATAGCCCCTTGTAGGAAAAGGTAGATATACTACCCCCACGGGTAAAATATCCCCCTGTAGATAGGCTCATGTAGGTGATATTCCCCCTTTATATACAGTTGATCTCAAAAGTTTACATACCCCAGCAGAATTTTTGCTTACAAAAACGTGTTTTCAACTGATGGTTAATGGTTGGCTGAAGCCATTTATTGTCAAACTACTGTGTTTTCTCTTTTAAAAACATAATGACAACCAAAAACATCCAAATGTCCCTAATCAAAAGTTCACATATCCCAGTTCTTAATACTGTGTATTGCCCCCTCTAACATCAATGACAGCTTGAAGTCTTTTGTGGTAGTTGTGGATGAGCCTCTTTATTTTCTCAGATGGTAAAGTTGCCCATTCTTCTTTGCAAAAATCCTCCAGGTCCTGTAATTTCCTGGGCTGTCTTGCTTGAATTGCACGCTTGAGATCTCCCCAGAGTGGCTCAATGAAATTGAGGTCAGGAGACTGAGATGGCCACCCCCAGAACCTTCCACTTTGTTCTGCTGTACCCAATTGACATGTCGCCCTTTGCCATTGTTTTGGATCGTTGTCATGTTGGAACGTCCAAGTACATCCCATGCGCAGCTTCCGGACTGATGCAAATTAGCCTCCAGTATTTGCTGATAACGTGCTGCATTCATCTTTCCTTCAACTTTGACCAAGTTTCCTGTGCCTTTGTAGCTCACACATCCCCAAAACATTAGTGATCCACCTCCGTGCTTTCCAGTAGGAAAGGTGTTCCTTTCATCATAGCCCTTGTTGACACCTCTCCAAATGTAATGTTTGTGGTTGTGGCCAAAAAGTTGGATTTTGGTCTCATCACTCCAAATTACCTTGTTCCAGGAGTTTTGAGGCTGTTTGGCGTATTGTAGGTGAGATACTTTGTGGCATTTGCGCAGTAATGGCTTTCTTCTGGCGGCTCGACCATGCAGCCCATTTTTCTTCAAGTGCCTCCTTATTGTGCATCTTAAAACAGCCGCACCGCTAGTTTTCAGAGAGTCCTGTATTTCAGCTGATGTTATTGTGGGTTTTTCCTTGCATCCCAAACAATTTTCCTTGCAATTGTGGCCAAAATTTTTGTTGGTCTACCGGACCATGGATTGATTTTTACAGAGCCCCTGATTTTCCATTTGTTAATCACAGTTTGAACACTGCTGACTGACATTATCAATTCCTTTGCATCCTTTCCTGTTTTATATAGTTCAACTACATTTTCCCATACATCCGTTGACAATTCATTTGCTTTCCCCATGACTCACAATCCAGAACCGTCATTGGCTGGATGAAAGATGCAAGAGTCTGTCTGGATCACAGAAACTCACTCAGCCTTTATGCACACACACTGATTACAAGCAAACAGGTCAGAGGTGAGGATGTTACCTTTAGTAGCCATTCAAACCCATTTTTGTCAACTTCTGTGCATGTTATCAGGCCAAAATCACCAGGGTATGTAAACTTTTGATCAGGGTCATTTGGATGTTTTGGTTGTCAGTATGATTTAAAAAGAGAAAACACAGTGGTTTGAAAATAATTGGCTTCACTCAACCACTAACCATGAGTGGAAAAAAAAGTTTTTGTGTTATCATTCATATTCTCTGAAAAAAGAAAGCAAAAATCCTGCTGGGGTATGTAAACTTTTGAGCACAACTGTAGACCCCTGTAGGTTATAGCCCCCCCCCTTTAGGATATAGGTTGCCCTGTACTTCTCACAGGGGCAGCAGTAAACCTAAGATGGATATTTCCTATCTGCAATGTTTATGGCACTTTAATTCTAAATACCTAAAATGGCTGAGACGTCTTGGTTACACTTTAAGGACTGTCAGAGATCAGAATACGGAGGCCCGTGTTCGGTACTTCAGAAAGAGGACGCGCCTATTTTCATTGTAGTTTTGGGGGTTACAAAGTGGCTGCTTCATAACTATAATAAGGGAGAACAAAACTCATATATGGAGTTTGGAGTTTTAAACCTATCAGACATTTTTATGGCAAATCTTTTGGATATGCCATGATTGTGTCAGAAATAAATACTCCCTTGAGGAAGAAAACTAGAGATGAAACAGTTACTGGATTGCTCATTTATTTTGTTTAAAATAGCATATACAGCCTTATAGTGCCCATCATTACAGTGCCAGCCATACAGTGCCAACCATAACTGTGCCATCAGTGGAATGCAACAGTCATAAGATGATTATTGCTTTCTGAGATATGAGGAGAATATCTCTCCTTGGGGAGAGTACCATTTAGGTGTGTGGTGATTTGAAATTACCATTTTTGCACCTCACTGGCATCTGCATATCACAAGGCATTATGGGAAAAGAACTGAAAGCTTAAGCACCCTCAATTGGATGTAAAAAATGCTCAATTTGCTTTTGACTCACTGAGTCTTTAGAAAGCAAAGGGGATGTGAGCCAAGCCAGTGCTGCTCATCTGCAGACAGCTGTTTTGGGTTTTTGCCCCTTCTCAGTGCTCTCCCCAAGGAGAGATATTCCCCTTTCTGAGCCACTCATTGCCTCCCAGCCAGCCAGCAAGCTGTGCTCTGCACTGAGGAGGGGCAAAAACCCTGAAACAGCTGTCTTCTGCAACACTGGCTTGGCTCACATCCCTTTTGCTTTCTAAAAATTCAGTAAGTCAAAAACAAATTGAGGATGTGTTACATCCAATAGATGGTGCTTGACCTTTCAGATCTTTTCCCATAATGCCTTTTGATATGAGATACAAAGACAAAGCTGAGTATCATATATCATGCATCCCTGGCCTAGAGGAATTCCCACAGATTTCAAATAGCGGCCAATCTAAGCTCTGGAACCCCACATTCAACAGTATGAAGGATTTGTGCTACTCCAATGAGCTTCATTTTGTATCCAGGTAGAGCAGAGTCCTTACAAGTATGGTTGTGCCTGGTACTGAAGTTCAGCCAGTTCAGGAAGACAGGGCTCATTTGGGGTACCAGGCACAGTCACAATAATATCAGTAACATGTATGATGTTGTATCTGGATAAATAATGAACGAGCTGCAAATGCATGATCAAAACAGCCTCTTAATACACAACAATACAAATGCTATGTTTTTCATATTTTATATGTAATAATAATTAACTAAAGACACAGCCTGCAATCATTTTAACAATTTACTAAAATAACTAAATCATGAAATATTAACCACTAATCCTGATATTTCAAGTTTCTTCAGTCAAACCATCTAATATGGGTTGCGTTTGATTGTGGCAGTTGTGACATGTTTGCTTGTGTTTGCTTTGTGTTTCTGTCACAACTTTTTGCAGTATTTTTTAAACACTACAATATTGTCCTGTACTTTATATGGAAAAATATGGAGGCAGGCAGCAAAAATACAGCATAAATTTTCACTAAAGCCCTATACCTGAACCTACCCTTAAAGTAGTTCTTAGCACTAACTCGGTGGTAATTCTAATTAGAGTCATAAAAAATGTCATCTGAGAAGATTAAGGGTTAAGTTGGCTGTATGGGAGTATATGAGCACGTCATGCCAATCAGACATGCATACTATTGGGTATAAATACATCATATTTTTTACCAAGAATAAAACAGTATGTGACTGCAGCAAAAGATAAATTTGGATATGAATTAATCAACTTTGCAGAAAATTTCCAATCTAAAAATATGATTGACACATACAACTGCCACGAGAACAGCAGTCTTGAAGTTAACAGATTATGACAAATAGCTTGCAAACAGCCAATTGACTGGCCCGTTCCTGCAAAGACTTAGCATTTGGCCAATGTATTTAAGAGCCCACTATCAGTCCAAAATCTGTTATTTCTTTCCAGCCCCCATTGTCTTGTTCTATCATGATTTCTTGAAGAACTCTATTAAAATAATAGATTTACCTGTAAATAGTAAGCAGCCGTACAGAGATCTCCGACATCTGCCTGAACACAAATTTTTGGAGTAAATGTATCAGGCCTCTCATTCCTGAACTGGGATGTACTGTACTGCTTTTGAGTCAGTCTGGGCTTGGAGCTTCCAGATGTGTCTTGGAAGTCAAGGATGAATAATTCTAATCACAGAGTGGTTGGCAAAGGTGCATAACTGCTTATAAGAAGACAAAGCCCTTTTGTGTTAGCAGGAAATGCCTTTGAATGGGAAACAAGGAAACATTGGACCAGAATGCCAACCTGATTTCCAATTAGAGCAGAAATACATGAAAGAGTTGGAATAAAGTTAGTAAATTATGAAACAACTGAAAAAGAACAACTCATCCTATCAATATGCATCCTATTATTTTAATAGCTTATTGTTTTAATGCATTGTATGATTTTGTATGTTTTTTTAAGTTTTCCAGTTTAGGGATAAAGAAAATGGTCCACCATTGTTCTAAGCCTTAATATTCTCCTTAAATTGCTAAAAGTCTGTTAAAGCATTGTATACCAGCATCGGATAAGTATATTGTCCCCTGATACATTGTTTTCATGAGTGTTTAAATCATACACAGTAGGAGGGACCGATATTGGGACACAAATTTGGAGTATTCTTTCACCTATGGTTTTATATATTAAGTTAAGTTTCTTCTTATTTGTCTAATTATATTGTATTATAAACTAAAAACATGAGCACCTTAGTCCTAGGTCAGTACTGCTGGGTACAATAGTAATTATACAATATTTGAAAAATATCTCAATATGTTCTGCTGGTCCCAACAGTTTTCTGCTATAAGCCAGTAGACATAAATCATTTCATGTTCTGTACAACTAGAAGGGTTGCTTAAATCTGCTGTACCCCAATGCAAAATAGCAAGCAAGGCCTCCAAATATGACAAACTGATGTCCTCAAATGGGACAGAGATATTTGGGCCCCTTTAGGCTCCATTGACAAAGTACAACTGCAACTTCAGTAACCCTTATAGCTATGGACCTGTTTATAAAGGCATACAAAAACAGCAACACTGAATCCTTCTACAGTCTCTGGCCCTCATTTTTATCAAAACTGTCTAAGTAAAACTATCTTTGTTGCCCAGAGCAAGCAATCAGAGGTCAGCTTTCATTCTTACAACTGCTCTGGAAAAATGAAAGTTGAGCTCTGATTGATTGCTATTGCCAACAAGGACAGTCTTACTATTAGACAGTTTAGATAACTAGGGTCTTCTGTGTTTTCTTTGTTCGCTACTCCATGGCCTTTAAGGCCTATTGGGTCACAATGACTCTTTCTACATTAACTGGTCATAAGTAAGGAACATAAATAATATACTATACAATTGATTTCTTTTTAGGGTGCTGTATTTGGAACATACTTAGCAATATAATATATGGTAATTGCAGCGAAAACAAAGAGATAAATGTGACTGCAACCATAAAAGGTGCCATACTGCTGTTTACTGTATACCTGTAAGTCTATCTATATTTTATGTATAGATGGCATGCTTAACCTGTCATTCAGAAACATAAATATGTCCAAAATCTTAAAACAAGAAACTTGTAATGTAAAAACAAAGCATACCTTTAGAAAACACAATGTTCTTCCTATGAACGGCCTCAGTTACTGTACTCTGGAGCGTGGAAGTCTTCTATATTCTACAGTGATGGTCTCATCCACATGATCAAGCCTTTGCTATGCAACTGTGCCTATAGAGGTAGAAGGAGTAATGGAAAATTGCATACATTGAATAATGAAGCAATGAAAGGAAACATGTTTTAGAAGGGAAATGCTAAAACAGGAGGTCATGCTTTGAAAAAGTTGGTTAACCTTACACAAGGGAAACATAAGGAAGTACTTTTTCCCGAAAAGGGTGTTGTATTCACGGAATGCTTTACTAACAGGGTGGTAAATGAGAGTACAGAGGGAGTTCAGAAGTTCTTGTTATGTTCAGAACAATGATTGGCTAACACCAAAACACCTAATGAGCTAATATGTTTATACAGCACATGTAGATTGAATGGCTTTAAGTGAAACATATAATCTGTATTTTTTCACTACCGTATTTTTCGGCCCACATAAAAGCCTATGATTTTCTCAGAAATCGAAAGTGCGCCTTATAGTCCGATGTGCCTTATATATGAATCAATTCTTCACTTGGGTTCTTAGGCTTTGTTCAGAACGTATTTACAGCTAATTTAGTGACACTGATTTGCAACTGATTTGTAACTGATTTCCTATCGTAAATACGTTCCGAAATCAGTTACAAATCAGTTGCAAATAAGTGTCACTTAGGCCTGGTTCACACGGCTTATTGCCGGTGTAATTGCGGGGACGGATTTCGCCCCGCAATTACGCCAGCAGCCGTGCAGCGGGGACGGGGCGGGGGGCCGGCAACTTGCCGACCTCATAGACTGTCATTACCTACGGCGCGTACGCGCTGTAAATAATTGACATGTCACGTTCTCCCCGCCCGGCGGATTCACCGAGCGGGTAGGAGAGACGGAATCCACAGTTCTCTATGAGAACTGTGGATTACCGTAATGACTGAGACGGATTGGAGCCGTACTGCAGCGCAAATACGGCGCGAACTATGGCTCCAATCTGCGCCCAAATAAGCCGTGTGAGCGAGGCCTAAGGCTATGTTCACACGGCTGATTTCTGAACTGATTCACATCGGATTTCCGACGTAAATACGTTCCGAAATCAGTTGCAAATCAGTTGCACATAAGTGTCACTAATTGTGGCACGTATATTGCGACGGAATTACAGTCCCCATTCTTTACATGGGGTGATTCTGACGCGAAATACGGCACTATAAGACCTCGTTCACACGGCTTATTTGGGCACGGATTGGAGACGTAATGCCGCCGTTTTTGCGCTGCAGTACAGTGCTCCATCCGTCCCAGTCATACGGTAATCCACATTCTCATAAGAGAACGTGGATTCCGTCCTTCTCCCCGCTCGGCGAATCCACCACAGGGGGAGAAAGTGACATGTGAATTATTTACGGCGCGTACGCACCCTAGATAATGACAGTCTATGGGGCCGGCCAGCTGCCAGCTCCCCGCCCCGCTGCACAGCTGCCGGCGTAATTGCGGGGCGAAATCCGTCCCCGCAATTACGCCGGCAATAAGTCGTGTGAACCAGGCCTAAGTGGGGGACCATTGTAATCCGACGAATTGGGGCGATATGGCACGGAAATGATGTACATGTATTGACTTTTGTTCAACTTTACAAGTTGAGAGTTATTGTGAAAGTGTTGAATAAAGTTTGGCTTGCGGTCTGAGCTTTGTTTCATTTAATGTGCCGCGCCTTATAATCCGGTGCGCCTTATATATGAACCAAGACGACTTAACAGGCGCTCAGTGATAATGCTCCTTATAATCCGGTGCGCCTTATAGTCCGAAAAATACGGTAATCAAGATTGGATACTGATGCATATTCTTTTTCAAATGTGTTTTTTTTTAATTGAAGCATTTTTATTCTATTTTCTGTACATAATTATGGAGGCGGCCTCTATCTTGAGCTGCTATTAACAGCATGCAGAGATATGCTTTAGAACAGCCACGTGGACCATAGGACTCTGTAGTCTGGAGTAGACTTACTGACTTCTATGAGAAAGTATTGTGGGCATAGTCGTTGCCCTGTGCAGAGGTCAGTAAGAAGAGAATGGAAGAATGGGAGCTTTGACTATCTTCTATTGTGAATGGTGACTACTGTGCAATCTGTATATACACTTGTGAACAAAATTGTTGGTAAACTTCCAATAAAGAAAGAAAAACCAACAATAGTTACTGAAATAGTATAAAACTGAAAAAGTAACAATAAATTTAAATTTACTGAAAATTAACTAATGAACATCAGACATTGCTTTTGATTGTGGTTCAAATCACAAAAAAATATAAAAGCAAACTAATGAAGCTAGCTGTACAAAAATGATGGAACCCTTAACTTAAAGGGGTTACTCGTTTTATAATGTCTTTTTATTGTCTTTACTTATCATGTAAATAGCATGAAATCATCCCATTTTAAAATATACATGTATTAAAAATTCTGCTGACTATCCCTGTTTTATATCTGTGCAGCAGGCCCTTATGTAGAAAAAAAAAATGGTACAACCCACATTCCTGTCCATAATAATGTCTGCCATGGAGAAACTGTATGGACGAAACCGTCTTTTTTTCACGATTAACTTTATCAACAACATGGCATCCACTAGAGAGAAAGCAGTGAAGAAGCTGCTAGAATAACCATATTAATAATAATAATAATAATTATTATTATTATTATTATTATTATTATTATTATTATTTCACCATTATTATCATTCAGTTACACCATAGATATAATAGAAACCTGCTGCTATTTAAATGCCTAGAGTTCACATGACTCACACCATTATAAGTCCATGCAGTTAGTCCATGAGAGCCCTCACTAGGGACAGGACTTTGGGCTGTAAGTTTTTTTGTTTCTAGCTAGAGGCCTGTTGCATTGATATCAAAAAGATACATAAGCAATACTGTTAATACATTTGTATTAGAATATTACATAATTTCCTATTATATACATAATAAATAATAACAATATAAAGAGAACAACCACTTTAATATTTTGTTGTTCAACCTTTGAGTCAATCACTGGAAACAAAATATTTCTGTGACTTTAAACCTGTTCACATGTATTTTGGCCCGCTCCCTGTGAGCAAGCTTCTCCAGCTGTCTCCAGTTTGAAGACAGCATCTTTCCGCAACTTCCAAAGATGCTCAATAGGATTTAGATCAGTGCTCATAGAAGCCACTGCAGGAGAGTCCAATGCTGTGCCCTTAGCCATTCTTGGATGTTTTTAGCTGTGTATTTTTGGGCCACTATCTTGTTGGAGGACCCATGAACTGTAATTGAGACCAAGCTTTCTGACACTGGGTGGGAGTGCCTTTCCCGGGCAGATCCTCTACCAATTGGTAGGTTGGTATCGGGAATACTAGGGCCCAGTAGAATACAAACCAGAAATTATATTTTTTCTATTCATTCCAATTGCTCTATTTCTCCATTTATGACATCATACAATCATGGAAGTCATGGACACGTGAGCAATTGACCTCAAATATATGTGAGTTATACTTATTGCATTTTTACATTGATAGCAATGGAGGTATAATTTGTATAATGTATATCTGGTTGTCATATATATATTTGAGGTCAAGTGCTTCACCACTAGGGGGCTCAATCATTTGTACAACCTAATGCATTGTATAGACAATGCATTAGGGTTTACCAAGATGGCGGTTTTCCCACCTCCTGCCTGGGGCAGGAAGTAGTGAAAATGAAAACATGGCAGCGACGGAAGCCTTCACAAGGCTTCCAGCTGCAATCTTCACCGATCAGAACCCCTGCAGCACCATTTCTCATTCATTTATTTCATGGTCACAGCGTCTAAAGGGTTAAACAGCACGGAATGGTGGTGACTCCATCTCACGCTGTAACCGTCGGGTGTTAACTGCAATTAGCTGCGATCCTGCAACACAACTCCTTAACACCACCAGGGCATACCTATACGTCCAGGTGGGTTAATGTGTTAAGGGATTAATGGTGTCATTGACCCTACCATAGAATATACTGAGAAACGGAAAAAAAGTGGGGTGAATTGTGAAAAAAACATACTTGTTCCATATTTGCGGGGTTTTATTTTTACGTTTTTTTTCATTCTTTGGCATAATTTTTTTGTTTTTAAACCTATGGACCTGAGTGGGTGATGTGTGATCACTTTTTATTCCAATTTTTAGAGGACGTGAAATGACCAAAAGAAAAACTCGAATTCAATAGTTTCTTCTGTGGTGTTCAGCGTACGGGATTAATGACATAACATTTTAATAGATCAGACTTTTACAGATACACAGATACAATTTTATTTTCTTTGTAAAATGGCAAAAGGGGGTGATTCGAACTGTACGTTTTTTATTTTTTAAAAAACATTAACATTTAGTCCTCCTAGAGTACTTGACCACTAGGGGGCTCAATCACCTGTACAAAATTCTGCATCCTGCATGGTGGTTCTATTACTTCTTGTCGGGGGCTGATAGTTATAGAACCCTTATGTTGATAGCTATGGAAGCCTTTATTAGGCTTCTATTTGCCATGGTAACCAATCGGGACCCCGCAGTCACACCTCAAGGGTGCCAATCAGACTGTGGAGCATTTCTCATTCAGTTAGATAACCATGGCTGTGATCGCCGCATCGTTATCAGAGGCAGCTCCATTCTATAGTATTTGGCTATGTCTACACAGCAGAGGACAAAAAACTACCTGAAAACAAATTACTAAAAACGTTCATGAAACTGAGTTTTCTGTCCACTGCCTGTCAAAAGCAGCTAAAAAAAACATCCGTTTTTTGGTGCGTTTTTTTTGAAGCGTTTTTTGGAGCATTTGTGCTCTGCTTTTTAATGTATGCACAAATTAAGCCATTGGATGTAAACTACACCCTACAGGTGCAGTTAACATGTTAAGTAGTCACTTCCTTTAGATCACTGTAGCCATTGTGAGTACATTGTCCTTTGTGTGCTGTTGCTGCGTGCTACTACTTTATTAAATTTTGCACCAGATTCTTGCACCAAAATCCACAAAAACCCACATTATCATTGCATACAGCAAGATAACTTTATTAGCATCAAAATCTGTAAAGAAAAGGATTTTAGCGCCAAAATCCCAAAAAATGCATTATTGCGCCAAATTCCATTAAAAAAACTATTTTTAGTTTCAGAAGCGAGATCACTTTATTAGCGCCAAAATATGTAAAAAAAAAATTTTATTTTAGTGCCAAAAAAAGTAAAAAACAGATTCTTGCGCCAAAATCCGTAAAAATAAAACGTATTTATGGCGTCAGAGTCGAGATAACGTTATTAGCGGCAAAATCTGTAAAAAAAAATTATTTAAGTGGCAAAAAACAAAAAAAAAAGGATTCTTACGCCAAAATCCGTAAAAAAAACCGTATTTTTGGCATCAGAGGCGAGATAACGTTATTAGCGCCAACATCTGTAAAAATATTATTTAATGCCAAAAAACGCAAAAAAAAGGGATTCTTGCGCCAAAATCCGTAAAAAACGTATTTTTTGTGTCAAAAAGGAGAAAAAGTTATTAGGCCAAAATCTGAAAAAAAAAAAATTATATTTTAGTGCCAAAAAAAAGAAAAAAAAAAGGGATTCTTGGGGCAAAATCCGTAAAAAAACTATTTTTGGCGTCAGAAGCGAGATAACGTTTTTAGTAAGGGGGGGCGAATTTCCCCAAATTTCGGTTCGTTCACTTCGGGATTTTTGGGAAAAAAAATAACTTCGTTCCGAATTATTCGGACAAATCAGTTAAAAAACAGTTTTTTTTCCAGCTGCACAGAGCCGCGGGGTCCCGTAAACGTTGTCCATGCTTAAATATGCAGAGGGGGCTTGGTTTTGGGCTTCATAAAAATGTTGTTTTTTAGATGACACGCACATGACGCCCCCGCCTTAGAATCGCTTTATATAAAAAATTTCCCCCGGGGACTTAAAGGGCAAAATGACCCAAAAAACTGAAGAGGAAATGTAGCCTGAAAAAGTCAATTGGGGCGACAGTGGGGAAAAAAAAAAGCGAGGGCTCCGGTGGGAAAATCAATGACAGAGGTGGAGGTGACGGCGGAGCCACACAGCATGTACGCCGGTCCCCAAATCGGAAATAATTTTTTTTTGAGGGCTAGTCCAACAACTGAGAAGAAAGCAATTTTGGAATTAGATAATCCGGGGTCCTACAGAGAACCCCCCAACGGCTGCCCCCCTTCCTCAAAAGGGGGGTTGGGAACAGCGACTGATGTCTAATTACATACCATGTAACACTGTGCAATCGGGATCTTGAATAAGCATCAAAAATTTGGCCCCTATCTTGAAGGCATAGTGCTCTTTTTTTAAAACTAGGTTGGAGAACGTTCTACGTACGCAACCCAAAAGGTTCAAGGATGACCCGATACCGGACACAAGGGTGTCCAGGAGGGTTTTCCATGGATTGTGTATTTTTTTGGGGCCATGACTTAAAGGGGCGGGGGTTGTCTTTATCATATTTTTCTGATTTGCTCTGGATAACATTTTGATCCACCCCTCTTGGAGTACATTTTGGATAATGATACTAAATTCTTTTGTAGGGTTTTTTTTAGTT
>JAODAL010062105.1:0-19930 GCA_025379985.1 Phyllomedusa bahiana | reverse complement strand
GGGCCCCCAAAAGAATCGCCCAGGGTGGGCCCAAAAAAATTCTCCACTGGGGCCCCAAAAATCAGCCCCCATGGTGGCCCCAAGAATCAGCTCCACTGGTGGCCCCAAGAATCAGCTCCACTGGTGAGCCCAAAGAATCAGCTCCACTGGCGGACCCAAAGAATCAGCTCCACTGGTGGCCCCAAGAATAATTTCCACTGGTGGACCCCAAGAATCAACTCCACTGATGAGCCCCAAGAATCATTTCCACTGGTGGGCCCCAAGAAACATTTCTACTGGTGGACCCCAAGAATCATTTCCACTGGTGGGCCCCAAGAATCAGTTCCAATGATGGGCCTCAAGAATCAAATCCACTGGTGGACCCCAAGAATCATCTCCACTGGTGGGCCCCAAGAATCAGTTCCAGTGATGGGCCCAAGAATCAACTCCACTGGTGGGCCCAAGAATCAACTCTACTGGTGGCCCCAAGAATCAACTCTACTGGTCGTCTCCCAGTATCAGTTCCAGTGATGGGCCTCAAGAATCAACTCTACTGGTGGCCTCCAAGAATTAACCCCACTGGTGGGCACCAAGAATCAACTGGTGGCCTAAGAATCAACTTCACTGGTGAGCCCCAAGAATCAACTACACTTTTGGGCCTCAAGAATAAACTCCACTGGTGGGCCCCAAGAATCAACTCCACTGGTGGACCCCAAGAATCATCTCCACTGAGGGATACAAGAATCATCTCCACCGGTGGCCCCAAGACTCAACCCCACGGGTGGGCCCCAAGAATCATCTCCACTGGTTGTCCCCAAGAATCAACTCCACTGGTGGGACCCAAGAATCAACTCTACTGTTGGCCCCAAGAATCATCTCCACTGGTGGGCCCCAAGAATCATCTCCACTGGTGGGCCCCAAGAATCATCTCCACTGGTGGGCCCCCAAGAATCATCTCCACTGGTGGGCCCCAAGAATCAGCTCCGCTGGTGGCTCCAAGAATCAACTCCACTTGTGGGCACCAGTCATCCCTGTCCGAAACTGGCTATAGGGTGTGCAGTTAATAACAGGCCCTGAAGCCAGAGGGCTCCCATAGGCCCCTCTGCCACTTAAAGGGGATGTATCGCTTCTTTAGTTCGGCTGATTCATACTGCTCTCAGCTTCTCGACTCTAGAAATGCAGGGGCTTATCTTCCCCTCCCAGCTGGGTGACATCATCCCCCCTTCACTGTTCATGTTGGCTCCCGAGACTCCCCCCCTCCCCCCTCTTAGTCCACATGTCTCTGTGTCTCTCCTATGCAGTCTTATTTTGTAAGAGCTGTATACATACCACAGGCTGCATTCAATCTAGACTGAGCACTCTTCTCCTCTCACAGCTGGAGATGTGTTACAGCTCTATGAACCGCACAGATCTCCCTTCTATGCAGGAGAGTTAGGCACCGAGACACAACTGTTATGTTTTCTCATGCAGAATCTGCTTCAGTCTGTTTCTGCTAGGTGTGCAGAGAGAAATTGCTACGGCCCCTAACTCTGAGTCAGGCAGGGATCGACACACAATTGTGCTGTTTCCTGATTGTAGAAGCCCTGCAGTGTTATTCTGTTTCTTCTGGCTGAACAGAAGGTCAATGATCCCTCAGCTAGTGAAATGCAAGGAGGAGGGATTAGACCCACACTGGATATCAGTGTAAACAGAAACAGAAGATAAGGAAAACTGTGATAACAAGACAGCTTCGCTAATGACATCCAATTGCAAAGTTGCTTGTTTTCACTGTCCCCTTATTCTGAAGACCATTGAATGAAATGATACAACCCCTTTAAGAAGACACAAGTTGGTGGGGGCCCTTTGATAAATTCTGCATTGGGGCCAAGGAAATTTAAGTTATGTCTCTTCCTTAAGGACAATAGTATTTCAATGAAGCTGGGGAGATGCCACTCATCAGAGACTGAACTTAACAATCCTGGGCCCCAGTGCAAAATCTAAAAAAAAGAGAGTCCCCACCTTCCACATGCCATGTATAATACTGGTGTCTTCTTATGTGGCAGGCGCGCCTCTGGGCCCCCTCAGGCTACAGGGCTTGGTAACAGCTACCACCTCTGTACCCCCAATAGCTACGCCCCTGACCCTCATCTGTGCAGATCACATCCTACAAATGCTATGGGATCCACCAGATGAAATCCAATGACTATTTGGTTTCTTTAAATAAGTGCACCATAACAGCAATGGGGTAGACATAGGGGTTACAAGAGCTGCAACCACATACAGGCCCCGGGGCTGGGCCCCTCTTCTTATGACTGTCAATGGTTCGGGGGCACAAGGGGAGTCTTATATGGATTTTGCATTGCCGCCCAAGAACTTCAAGCTAAACCGCACTCAATAGAACAATGGGGCAAATTTATTATGGCAGAATTTGGGCTCAGTTAGCACCAAAAAAAAAAAAGGTGTAAATGCCTTGTACCGTATTTATTAGGTGTTTAAGACCTTATTTCAACACTTGTCCACCTTTTTCAGTGAAGGGGTATGGCTTATCAGACAGGAGGCCTGGTTTTTTAGAAAGAGGGCAAAGCCTGATAGTCAACAAAGAGCTTAATTTATCAAGAGTGTCTAATGGTAGGACTGTCTGTGTTGCCCGTAGCAACCAATCAGAGCACACAACAACGAATCAGAGCCCATAGCGACCAATCAGAGCTCATGGCAACCAGAGCTCATAGTGACCAATCAGAGCTCATGACAACCAATCAGAGCTCATGACAACCAATCAGAGCTCATGGCAACCAATCAGAGCCCATAACAACCGATCAGAGCCCATAGCAAGCAATCAGAGCTCATGGCAACCAATCAGACCTCACAGCAACCAATCAGAGCCCATAACAACCGATCAAACCCATAGCAACCAATAAGAGCTCATAGCAACCAATCAGAGCCCACAGCGACCAATCAGAGCCCATAGCAACCAATCAGAGCTCATAGCAACCAATCAGAGCTCATAGCAACCAATCAGAGCTCATAGCAACCAATCAGAGCTCATAGCAACCAATCAGAGCCCATAGTAACCAATCAGAGCCCATAGCAACCAATCAGAGCCCATAGTAACCAATCAGAGCCCATAGCGACCAATCAGAGCCCATAGTAACCAATCAGAGCCCATAGTAACCAATCAGAGCCCATAGCAACCAATCAGAGCTCATAGCAACCAATCAGAGCCCATAGCAACCAATCAGAGCTCATAGCAACCAATCAGAGCCCATAGCAACCAATCAGAGCCCATAACAACCAATCAGAGCCCATAGCAACCAATCAGAGCCCATAGCAACCAATCAGAGCTCATAGCAACCAATCAGAGCTCAAAGCAACCAATCAGAGCCCACAGCAACCAGAGTCCATAGCAACCAATCAAAGCTCAGCTTTATTTCTAATACTACTCTGGAAAAATTAAAGCTGAGCTCTGATTGGTTGCTATGGGGTTTGATTGGTTGCTATGGGCTCTGATTGGTTCCTATGAGCTCTGATTGGTTGCTATCGGCTCGGATTGTTGCTATGAGTTCTGATTGGTTGATATGGGCTCTGATTGGTTGCTATGGGCTCTGATTGTTTGCTATGAGCTCTGATTGTTTGCTATGAGCTCTGATTGGTTGTTATGGGCAACAAAGACAGTCTTAATTAATTAGGCCTGATACGGTAAAAATGTTGGTTGCTTGAGGCATAAAAGATAGTATTTCTGTTAGACAATTTAGAGGCCTCATTTATTAAGACAGTCTAACAGTAGGACCATGTTGCCCATAGCAACCATGTTGCCTATAGCAACTAATTAGAGCTCATAGCAACCAATCAGAGCTCAGCTTTCATTTTTCCAGAGCACTATAAGAAATAAAAGCTTAGCTCATATTGGTTGCTATGAGCTCTGATTGGTTGCTATGGTCTCTGCTTGCTATGAGCTCTGATTGGTTGCTATGGGCTCTGCTTGCTATGAGCTCTGATTGGTTGCTATGGGCTCTGGTTGCTATGAGCTCTGATTGGTTGCTATGGGCTCTGGTTGCTATGGGCTCTGATTGGTGGTTATGAGTAACAAGGACAGTCTTAGGAAGGTTCACATGGTGTATCTGCGCTGTGTACGTTTGCGCACTATACACATGTTGGTTGTGCTGTTGAAATTACGCACTTGCAAGCACACAATTTCAACATGAAAACGGCACGCAATGGTCCGATATAGATTTCTGAATCCTGTACTTTTCTCTTTTACATGGCATATATGCCTGAAAGACTTGCCCGTCTGAATGATGGCACGTACATTGCGTATTTCAGTGCCAAAATATGGCATGTGGACATACCCTTACTATAGGGGTACAGGGGCGTAGCTATGGGGGGTTCAGAGGTAGCAGTTGCTACCGGGCCCAGCAGCCTGAGGGGGCCCAAAAGCCTATCTGGCACATAAGAAGACACCAGTATTATAAAGACACATGGTAACTGATGGGCCCTAATTCACTCTTTGATTCATGTCCCAGGAGCCTTAAAGGGGTTTTGTCGCGAAGTAAAATTGATGCGGGAAGTTTGTAAATTAAATAATAAACATTTTCACCATTCATCATCATTATTAAAAATTCTGGACCGTTTTTGTCTTAGCTGCTCCTCTAGTGATCCATTGTTTACAGCTTGTCTCCAGGGGATACGACCAGGGCTGAGAGTTCCTCAGTCCAGGTCGCACATGCTCAAACATCACCTCTCCTCTCAGGCAGCTACTGAGTGTTCAAACCCTGGGCGCTGTCATTCTACTCCCGTCCTCTGAACTTCGTAGTAATGAGTCAAACAGTGCAAATAAATAAAAAAAAAGAAACCTCAATCAGGTCTGTGCATTGATAAAGAGAAATAAAATCCACAGATCTGGTTCCTGCAGGGATTTGAACCGAGGACCCTTGTGCCTGGAGGCAAAAGTTTTACCTCTGAGCTACAATGTACCTACTTACAGGTCTACACATAAACAGGCCTTTCTTTGACTAAAGAGAGGAAAGGCCTGGTGATGTCATCCTGTGGGTCACATGATATGCAATTCAAACCAATCACACACTCCCCCTTCTGAGCACACAGAGCTGAAGAGCTGGAGGCAGGAGGTGTGAAATGAGATCGTGGCAAAACCCCTTTAAGTTATGCCTCTGTAGGGGTATGTTCACATGACGGATTTAGATGCTGAAATTTGACCCATGAATCAATGTATAATGAGCTTGAAGCGTTTTATAGTCATTTTTGATGCTGTTTTGGGGGCTGATTCCGCACTAAATCTGCATCAAAACTTGTCGTGTGACCATGCCCTTAGACTGTCTTTGTAAATGAGGCCGAATGCACCAAAAATGTGCCAAAATGTTTGTGCAATTACTGTCAAGAACTACGCCGATAAGTAGGTGGTATCAAGTTAAAACTGTATCTAAAGATGCGCCAAATTTTCTAAAGGGTTGTCTCACTACACTGACTTCTCTCACCTCAGTCCTGTATCATTTTGAATTCAGGGCGTGTTTACTGGCTTCCACTATGCTGCAGTAGAAGCCAGGTCTGTAGCTATAGCAACCAGTGTTGGCAGCCTATCAGGAGAGATCAAACAGGTCTGTAGCTATAGCAAGCACTGCTGGCAGCCTATCAGGAGAGATCGAACAGGTCTGTAGCTATAGCAACCAGTGCTGGCAGCCTATCAGGAGAGATCAAACGGGTCTGTAGCTATAGCAACCAATGCTGGCGGCCTATCAGGAGAAATTGAACAGGTCTGTAGCTATAGCAGCCTGAGGAGCTGATGCAGCCCATACAAGAGGGGATATCTAGGAATAGGTAGGACACCATTAATGGACACATATTGCAAAGTGACTTGTTTTTGCAAGATTTTTAACATAAAAAGCAGCGATCCCTGTAGTGAGACAACCCCTTTAAGTATCATGCTCCATTGTGTCAGCTGTCTCAGACTGTTTAGCCTTAGGCCTGGTTCACACCTGGGTTGGAGGTTCCGTTCGGAATCATCAAAAAATTAGCCAAGCAATCTGCAACATTTAAAGTCTGATGGACCCAACAGACCCATTGTAGTCAAAACGGGTCAGTTTGCACCTCTCTGAACTGAACTTCTGGTGCAGGTGTGAACCGGGCCTAGGTTTACACTGTCTCAGTATTAGACCAAATGAGAAAACCTGGCCCAATGTGTAACAAGGCAACCTTATAAATACGGAGCAAATTCTTCCTCCTATCTGTCAGGTCGTCAAAAGCATTTAGGTAGTACACTAATATCCAGCACAAATAAAATCCACTTGCAGAAAATTATGCTGAAATTTTCAAATTCTTTTTCGCTCTGCATACTATTTGGTGCAAAAATTGTGCTAAAATTTTTCTTAATTTCTTGTGCCTAATTTGATTTCATAAATCTCCCCTAACGTGCCTTTTTGGCACCTGTGATAATACACAATCCTGTCTTGTCAATTCATTTTTGGATTTCTTTTTTTTAAAAAAAAAATTTTTCATTTTTTTTTTTACATTTTCTTCGATTGTTTTGACATCTTTAAAAAAAAAGTAAAGTGTTTCATCTAAAAACTATTTTAGCAGATGCAATACTAGATGATTGAAAATTCAAGGGAGAATGTATTAAACAATTATGCCATAATATTGCTCAGTCCTGCTTTGCCAATTCTCCCAACCTAATATCCTAACATTTCCTTTCTAATCATATTGATTCTTTTTTTTTTTAAAGAAAAAATTTAAATTTTGAGGAATTTTTCAAAATAATTTTTCTTTATAATTTTTTAGATTATTTTCAAATGTTTTTTTAAGTCTTTAAAATTTTAAGAGGTAAAATGTCTCATTTCGTGTAAGCAAAAATATTTAAAACCTGTCACTGAAAACTATTTTAGCCCGTTTCACGGGAGGATCTATCGGATTGACAAATATGCCTCCTCCCCCAGAGTAAAATTATGCAGTCTTGCCTTGTTAATTCATCCAAACTGATATCATCCTTCCATTCCATTTCTAATCTTATTGCTTCTTTAAAAAAAAAAAAAAAAGAATTGTTAAATTTTCAATTTCTTAAAACTTTTTAAATTGCTTCATTACATTTGGGGGAATTTTTTGAATTGTTTAATTTTTTTTACAATTTTTGAGATTATTTTCAAATTTTTTTTAAAATCTTTTAAAAAACGTAAGATGTCTCATTTCATCTAAGCAAAAATATTTTAAACCTGTCACTAAAAAATATCCGATACTAGATAATTGAGGATTCAAGAAAATATCAGACAAATATACCCCATCCCCAACCGTAATATTACACAGTCCTGCTTTGCCAATTCTTCCAACCTGATATCATCTTAACATTTCATTGCTTATCTTGTTGCTTCTTTTAACCCAAAAAATTGTAAAATTTTAAATTTTTTTAAACTTTTTACATTGTTTAATTAAAACCTGTCACTAAAAATTACTTTGGCATATCCAATACTAGATGAGTAAGAATTTTATTTACAAATATATTTTACCCCCAACCCCTCTCGTCCTTCCCCCCACTATGCCCTGAGTCCTGTTTTGTTTTTTGGGAGTTTTTGTATTTTTTTCTAATTCCTTTCAATTTTTGGAGGAGAATCTTTAAAAAAGGTAAAATGTTTCAATTCATCTAAGCAACATATTTAAAACCCGTCGCCAAAACTACTTTAGCAGATCCAATACCAGATGATTGAGAATTCAAAGGGGGATCTTTCGGATTGACAAATATGCCCCTTTCCCCGCCGTAATGTTACATAGTCTTGCCTTGCCAATTCCTCCATTCTGATATTATCCCAAAAAAATATTTCTAATTTTATTGCTTTTTTTTTTACATTTTAATTTAATTTTACTTTTTATTTAATTTTTTTTTAAATTTTTTGAGATTATTTTCAAATAGCGTATCCCATACTAGATGATTGAGAATTCAAGGGAGGGCCTATCAGATTGACAAATATTCTTTGCCCAATTATTTTAGATTACTTTCAATATATTTTAAAATTTTTAAAAAAGGGGTCAAATGTCTCATTTCATCTGACCAAAAAATTTTGAATAAAATTTTTTTAAGGTTTTTAATTTGTGTATCTAAAACTTGTTACTAAAACTACTTTAGCATATAGATGATTGAGGATTCAAGAGAGGGCCTATCGGATTGACAAATATTTTTTACCCCCATCTCTTCTCACCCGTTCCCCTCTTCCCCATTTCACCCCTTTGATATTGCAAAGTTCTGCTTTATTTTTTGGGACTTTAAAATTTTTTCTAAATCTTTCAAAAAGGGAAAAAGTTTCATTATACTTAAGCAATGTATTTAAAACTGGTCACCAAAAATACTTTAGCAGATCCAATACTAGATGATTGAGATTTCAAGGGAGGGCCTATCGAATTGCAAATATTCTTTACCCCAGCCCCTCTCACCCGTTCTCCCTTTCCCCCACTTTGATATTACAAAGTTTTGCTTTGTTTTTTGGGAGTTTTTTATTCCCTTTTTTAGTTTTACATTTTTCAAATTTCTTTTAAATTTTTCTACATTTTTTAAAAAGGGAAAAAATTTAATTATTCTTAAGCAATGTATTTAAAATCGGTCACCAAAAATACTTTAGCCGATCCAATACTAGATGATTGTGAATTCAATGGAGGGTCTATCAGATTGACAAATAATCTTTACCCCTAACCCCTCTCACCCGCCCCCCACTGTCCCATTTCCTCCCTTTGTTATTACAAAGTTCTGCTTTTTTGGGGGTGACTTTTTTACTCCTTTTTTTAAAAAAAATTCTAATTTCTTTCTAATTTTTCTCTAAATCTTTCAAAAAGGGAAAAAGTTTCATTATACCTAAGCAATGTATTTAAAACCGGTCACCAAGAATACTTTAGCAGATCCAATACTAGATGACTTCAGAGAATTCGAGGGAGGGTCTTTCAGATTGACAAATATTCTTTACCCTCCAATCCCTCTCACCCGTTCCCCCCTTCCCCATTTCCCTTCTTTGATATTACAAAGTTCTGCTTTATTTTTGGGGACTTATTTATTCCTTTTTTTTTTTTTTTTAATTCTAATCTTCTTTAAAATTTTTCTCTAAATTTTTCAAAATGGGAAAAAGTTTAATTATACTTAAGCAATGTATTTAAAACCGATCACCAAGAATTCTTTAGCCGATCCCATGCTAGATGATTGAGAATTTAAAGGAGGGCCTATCGGATAGACAAACATTCTTTACCCCCAACCCCGCTCACCCATTCCCCCTTGCCCCATTTCCCTCCTATGACATTACAAAGTTCTGCTTTGTTTTTTGGGAGTTTTTTATTCCCATTTTTTAGTTTTACATTTTTCAAATTTCTTTCAAATTTTTTCAAAATCTTTTAAAAAGGGTTTAATTATATTTAAGCAATGTATTTAAAACCAGTCACCAAAAACACTTTAGCCAATCCAATACTAGATGATTGAGAATTCAATGGAGGGCCTATCGGATTGACAAATATTCTTCTTCCCCCTTTGATATTACAAAGTTCTGCTTTGTTTTTTGGGAGTTTTTTATTCCCTTTTTTTAGTTTTACATTTTTCAAATTTTTTCTAAATCTTTTAAAATGTTTTTAAAACCGGTCACCAAAAATACTTTGACAGATCCAATACTAGATGATTGAGAATTCAATGGAGGGTCCATCAGATTGACAAATAATCTTTATTCCCAACCCCTCTCACCCGTTCCCCCCTGCCCTATTTTCCCCCCTTTGATATTACAAAGTTCTTCTTTATTTTTTAGGACTTTTTTATTCCTTTTTTAATTTTACACTTTTCAAATTTCTTTCAGATTTTTTCTACATTTTTTAAAAAGAGAAAAAGTTTCATTATACTTAAAGGGGTTGTGTCACTCCATCGACTCATCTCACCTCAGTCCTGTTTTCTTGGTTTTATTTTGAATTCAGGGGCGTGCTTACTGGCTTCCACTAGGCTGTTGTAGAAGCCAGGTCTGTAGCTATAGCAATCAGTGCTGACAACCTATCAGGAAAGATTGAACAGGTCTGTAGCTATAGCAACCAGTGCTGGCAGCCTATCAGGAAAGATTGAACAGGTCTGTAGCTATAGCAACCAGTGCCAGCAGCCTATCATGAAAGAGCAAACAGGTCTGTAGCTATAGCGACCTGAGGATCTGATGCAGCCCATACAAGAGGGGATATCTAGGAATCGATAGAACACTGATATTGGACACATATTGCAAAGTGACTTGTTTTTGCAAGATCTTTATCATAAAAGGCAGCGATAACTGTAGTGAGACAACCCCTTTAAGCAATGTATTTAAAACCGGTCACCAAAAATACTTTAGCCGATCCAATACTAGATGATTGAGAATTCAATGGAGGGTCTATCGGATTGACAAATATTCTTTACCCCCCAATCTTTCTCACCCACTCCCCCCTTCCCCATTTCCCCCCTTTGATATTACAAAGTTCTTTTTTGTTTTTTGGGAGTTTTTTATTCCCTTTTTTAGTAGTTTTTTTTTTGAGTTCTACATTTTTCAAATTTCTTTCAAATTTTTTTGAAATCTTTTAAAAAGGGAAAAGTTTAATTATACTTAAAAGGGTTGTCTCACTATACGCATTACTTTGTATGTTAAAGATCTTGCAAAAACAAGTCACTTTGCAATATGTGTCCAATATCAGTGTTCTATCGATTCCTAGATATCCCCTCTTGTAGGGGGTTCATCAGCTCCTCAGGTCACTATAGCTACAGACCTGTTTTGATCTCTCCTGATAGGCTGCCAGCGCTGGTTGCTATAGCTACAGACCTGGTGTCCTCAGCCGTTTGTCACTACAGGCCAGTAGAAGCAATAAACACTGAAAACAGGACTGAAGTAATCAATAGAGGATCTATCGCATTGACAAATATTCTTTACCGCCCAATCCCTCTCACCCATTCCCCTCTGCCCCATTTCCCCCCTTTGATATTACAAAGTTCTGCTTTGTTTTTTGGGACTTTTTTTATTCCATTTTTTAGCTTTACATTTTTCAAATTTCTTTCAAATTTTTTCAAAATCTAAACAATGTATTTAAAACCGGTCACCAAAAATACTTTAGCAGATCCAATACAAGACGATTGAGAATTCAATGGAGGGTCTATCCAATGGACAAATATGCCCCCCTCGCCCACCGCCCATTTGACAGGTTTCAATGACACAGGGATTTGCAATGATATAACCTATTGATCCCTGTAGGGATAGAAGGAAATGATCACTGTAGATCATTTTTAAGAAGCAGAGGGGGGGAGGCTCATTCCCCGAGAGCTGACGACAGCCCGTGCCAATGGGATATTAATGGGTTAAATCCGCGACAGCTCTGCGTATCCGAGAGAATTTTTCCGTGTCAGGCAAGTAATTCCTCCATCTGTCTCTGGACGGAAGCTGGAGGCATCTGCAAGTTATATGTAACAGATACCTCAAGAAGTTTGCAAACTCATTATCAGAATCAGCTCCACCTCCCCCCTACCCCCCCCCCCCCACCACCACCACCAGACTGTATCACTGAGGGTCATTCGCAGCTGTTGTTACGGGCTTAGGCTACGCTTAAATTGACAGCTGCGGGGGGGAAAGTGAAGGCTGCTCGCTCCACTCACCATTTGCCTGTTTCATAACAATATAAGAAACAAGGCTGCACGAATAAACCTAATTAAGATATCTGCCAGGCCCTCTGCTAAACCCTAATTGACCTTCTCCCTGCTCTCTGCTGTTCCTCAAGGTCCTGGTGGGTAGATGGATTTCTCCTACTTGACATGATGCCGAAAGAAATCTACATAAAGACTTGTCACTCGAGCAGGAGCTGCAATGCAGAACAGGGGCAGCACCTTGTAGAATGGGGTAATTTCATTTCCTGGGGGCAAATTTTTGGCATAAATCCTTTTATCCAACAACACAGGAGATGCAGTGGGAGGATAACCAGAAGGTTCAGTGTAAAGTAGAGGTTGATAAGTTACAAAGCAAATGAGAGGATTAGTTTTCAGAAATTGGAGAAGGGTTTATGAGCTGAGGATGGCAAATGGGGGACTATAGAGCTGAATATCCTACAACAGTATCCACTATTACAGTATACAGGACAGCTCACCTTACTTATCCTGTACTGATCCTATATTATACTCCAGAGCTGCACTCACTATTCTGCTGGTGCAGTCACTGTGTACATACATTACTTATCCTGTACTGAACCTGAGTTACATCCTGTATTATACTCCAGAGCTGCGCTCACTATTCTGCTGGTGCAGTCACTGTACATACATTACTTATCCTGTACTGATCCTGAGTTACATCCTGTATTATACTCCAGAGCTGCACTCACTATTCTGCTGGTGCAGTCACTGTGTACATACATTACTTATCCTGTACTGACCCTGAGTTACATCCTGTATATACTCCAGAGCTGCACTCACTATTCTGCTGTGCAGTCACTTGTACATACATTACTTATCCTGTACTGACCCTGAGTTACATCCTTATTATACTCCAGAGCGCACTCACTATTTGCTGGTGCGGGCCAATGTGTAAAATACTTTTATCCTGTACTGACCCTGGGGTTTAATCCTGTATTATACTAGAGCTGAAATCAATTTTCTGCTGGTGCTTTTCACTGTGTACTTACATTACTTTTTCCTGTATTTTTTTCCTGATTTTCCATCCTTTTATTTTTACTCCAGAGCTGCACTCACTATTCTGCGGGGTGCTTTTAACTGTGTCCCAAATTTAAATTTTCCTGAAATGACCCTGGTTATTCCTGTTTTTACCCTCCAGGCTGAAACCTAAATTTTCGCTGGTGCAGTCACTATTAAACATAATTACTTACCCTGAAAGGGTTTCCTGATTTTCTTCCTGTATTATCCTCCAGGGGCTGCATCCAAAAATTTGTGGGGGCAGTAAACTTTGTACTTTACTTTTTATTACCCTGTCCCTGATCCTGATTTTACATCCTGTATTATCCTCCAGAGCTGAACTAATTTTTCTGCGGGTGCATCATGTACTTTACTTTACTTACCCTGTTACTGATCCTGATTTAAATCCTGTATTATCCTCCAGAGTCCACTCACTATTCTGCTGGTGCGTCCTGTGTAATACTTTTACTTACCCCTTGAAAATGATCGGGTTTTAAACACCCTGTATTATCCCCCGGTTTCCACTCACTTTTCTGCGGCTTGACATAAATCTCATTCTTTTTCTATAGGAGTTCCGGGTTTACGGGGGTTTCCCTGTGTTCCCCATTCTGTTCTATGGGAGTCCCGATACGGGGGAAAGCACGTGTTCTCCCTTCTGTTCAATGGGGTTCCCCGGTCAGGGGAGCGTGTGTTCTCCCCATTCTGTTCTATGGGATTTTCCCATTTCCGGGGAGGCTGGGGTTCTAAAATTCTTTTTCTAGGGGGGTTCCCGGTTTACAGGGGAGCCCCTGTTTTTCCTTTTTTTCTAGGGGGAGCTCCCAGTACGGGGGGCGCTGTGTTCTCCTTTTCTGTTCTATAGGAGTTCCCGGTACAGGGGAGGCTTTGTTCTAAATTCTGTTCTATAGGAGTTCCGGTACGGGGGGAGCGCGGGTGTTCTCCTTTTCTTTTCCCTATGGGAGTTCAAGTAAAGGGGGGGCCCCGTTTTTCCCCAATTCTTCTTTGGGAGATCCCAGTACAGTGGAGCGCTGTGTTCTCCATTCTGTTCTATGGGAGCTTTTTTGGGAAACGGGGGGAGCGCTGTTTTTTCCCCAAATTCTGTTCTTTTGGGATTTTCCCCGTAAAAGGGGAGCGCTGTGTTCGGCTGTTCTCCTCCCATAGAATGGGAATGGGAGGTCGTTACTTTCTTTTCCTGTTTTTAGTTGTGGGACGGCCCTTTCAGATTTTTAAAGGTATTGCTAGTGATCTTTAGTAAAATGAAAAGTGCCCCCCTGTGAGATACGCTTTTTTTGTGCTTTGGTTCTACCCTGAACTGCTGGCAACATCTGGAAGGAAACCACTGGCCAGTACCAGGACTCTGCCGAGACCTGTAAAACCCAAACCTGCCCCCCTAAATGAATCCCACTGCTATAAAAATCCTTAGAGCCCCCCCCCATCCCCCGGCCGCTCTCCTTCTGTTGTTATTTCAGCATTTACAGGCTGTAGTATAACTATAGTACCTTATCGGTTAAAACTATGAGATGCAAATGAACCCTGATTTCACTGGAATAAACCCATAAATCTGCATTACTCATCCCTCTCCAAAGGTCTCTCCTTTCTGCCCCTCAAAAACCCCACCGGGCCCTGTCAAACTCTGCAATGGCAAAGGGGAGGGTTTTTCAGAAAATTTGGGTTGGGGGGGTAATTTTTATGGAAAAGAAACCCTTTCCCTTTTTGCAGCGACCCCTTTAGGGGAAAAAGCCCCTAAGGAAAAACCCAAAAAAAAAATCAAAACCCGGACCCCCAAAACCTGGAAAAAAATTTAAAGCGCACGGATAATACATTGACTGTTTCAGAAACAAGATAAAAATTTGAGTTTTGGGGAAAAAATAAAGGGAAAAAGGTCCACAACCTAAACCCCGGCCAAAGGGAAAAGAAGGCCCTCACCTTTACTGAAAGAAAATAAAGGCGTAATTTAAAAAAAACCAGCTGGAAAAAAGGGGGGGCAAAAAGTAAAAGATGAACACCTCTGACTTTTTACCCGGGAAACAAACAGGCGCTTTCCCAAACCCGCCCCTTACTCCAAACTTAACAGTGTCCCAAGAGGACTTTATAAAACAGTAAAGAATTTTGAAACAAGAAGTTTCCAAATCAGGTCCAGAGCCATGTAGGGGGCTCAAACCCGCGGATCCCGGCGGGCTGGGTTCTTTTTTGCTCCCCAAAATCCCCAAAAAAGGCAACCCTGGGGGCCTATCATTTTGGTAAATTGGGGGCTCTGACAGAGAAAAATCTCAGGGGGTTTGGGGGGAAAACTCCTTAAAAAAACCCCCGGTCAGAGATACTCCAAAACTTTCAACCCGGACACCCCGGATCTTCTTTAACAAACTCAAAGCCCCCGGGGCCCCCTTCCCCGAGGGCCCCCATTTTTGGGAACCATGGATGTAGAATCGTTGTATACCAAAAAATTCCCCACCCAAAGGGTGGAGTCGCCCGCTTTTCTGACACACCTGGAGAAACTAAAACCCCAAAACAAAAAAACCCCGCCGCCTAAAGGGGTTTATATCAGCCACAAAAATATTTTAAAAATTTTGGGGAGGAAATTTTATTTACAGGCCCAATTTGGGGAAATTCAATGGGGTCCCGATGTGCGCCCCAGTATGCAAACCTCTTTGGGTGAAATGGGGAAAGGGGCGTTTTCTATCCCCATGCACCCCAAAACCCCTGATGTTCCCCCCGTTACATCGATGATTTTCATTGTCATTGGGGCTGGGGGCGGGGAGGCCCCCAATTCAATTCCAAATTTACTTCAATTTAAATTCCACCCCCCCACAAAACCCCAAGCTTACCCATTTAGAGAGCAAAATCCACTTTTGGATACACAAAACAAATCAAAAGAACACCGGCTTTTTTCAATCAGTGTCCCCCAAAAAAAACGAAAAGAAAGGCCTACCCCAGGAATGACAAACTTCCACCCCCGACACAAAGCATTCCATTATCTACAAAACCGGGTTTACGGGGACCAAACGGATTTGTCCAAAAAAAGACAGAAATGGACAAAACACCCCCGGAAATTAGGGACAAAATTTCTCCAAATTGGGGTACAAACCAAAAGGCCGGAAAAAACCCAAAACGCAAAGGGCCGCCATCAAAAAAGAGACCGTCTATTACATACCCCCGACACCCCCAAGGAAGGAACCGAAGGGGCCCCCAGTTGTTCCCCCTACAAACCCCCGTGGGGGATTCCCACGAAAAATTTTTTTCCAAGGAAATTAAAATGTGCTAATAGAAAACAAAAGGGCTCAAAGCATATTCCCGTCCCCCCCCTCCCCTTTCCCTTTTGGAAAAAACCCCAAAAATGCGGCTTTTTTTTGTCCCGGGGCGCCCCGAAGGCCCCCCTGAAAATTTGGCCCCCTCACCCCGCCTGCAAAAAAAAGGTTTCAAAGGGCCCGCAGGCCCCTCCACACTCTGACGTGTACCGGGCCCCAGTTCCCCCCAGGTGCACCCGAATTTGGGGGACATTTTTCCCGCAGGGGCTAGAATGTGGGTGTATTGATTTTTTGTTTCGCCCTTTCCCCAAAACGGGGCCCTTTTTGTGGGGGGGGGAAAAAAGGGGGAAAGACTCAGCCAGGGCATGAAAAATTTCCCCTGATTAAATATTAAAAAACGTAGAAATGTCTTCCAGTGGCACAAAAACTTCTCCCGAGAGGGGGCCACTGTATTGAAGATTTTGAAGATTGTGGTTTTTAATGGGGAAAAATTTAAGACGCCCGGGGAGAAAAAAGGAATGGGAATTTAAAATTTTAAAGCCAAAAAATTTCAGACTCTGCAAAAAGGGGTTAAAAATCCATGTAGTTTTATGTCAAAACTATATGTGAACTTTGATGGCACAAATTACACGTGATGGCTGTGGGGATAAGGGCGGGGAGATTTACTGAAACCTTTTGTCATGCCTCACAAGGTTTTAGATAGTTAAATTTTTTGACCTGTTGAAATGAATTGTTTTCTTATATTGGGTTTTTTGTTTTTGTTTAAGAATTCTTTAAGGATCCCCTTTTTAAAGGGCCATGTCTTGGTGTATAAAAAGCTTTTTGAATTTTTTTAAATTTTTTGTATTCATCATTCTGAAGAAGGGATTGTTCCTCGAAAGCCAAAATCAAATATACTAGGGGTTTGCCTCTTTAAAAAGGGATCGCCCGATTTCTTCAATCTTTACTACTTTCTATGGTAAAAAACGGGGGACAAAATTTTTTTACTTACCCTCCCCCGTCTTTTACCCCTGAGTCAGGGGGCCGACTTTATTCCCAAAAAAAAAAGGGGTTAAATACTTCGGAAGCCTTCGTGGTCCTGGAGAAGCACAGCGCCCCTTCTCGTGTCCTCCATGCCTCCTGGAGATGAAGGTGGTGGTCCTCAAGCTGCAATAAGGGGGGGCTCCGTCAAAAGAAGGGACAATCGGCAAAAACCCCCCCCCACGAAAAAAAGGCCCCCTGTACCCTCATTGACAGTACTCATAGGCCCCTGTGGGCCCTTAGATCCGGGGCGACTGGGTTCCTCTAATTCCAGGGGGGGTTGGGCATTCAGGGGGCAGGGGAAAGTTGGGAAATTATCCTCCTTCCTAGAAAACTGACCATAGAGAAAGGGAAAAGGTTCTATTTATTTATTTTTTGATTTTCTTACATTGACTCCATCTCCTCTACCCATAATGCATCATCTGCAACCCCCAATAATTTCTAATCTGGGAATAGTTAGTTTGACATGGGGCAGTGCCCAAAGGTATTGGGGGGGAGGAGGTGTGACAAAAATTTTTGTAAACTGGGGAATTTTAAGGGTTTTCAACCCGGGGAAAAATTGGGCACAAGCTTTCCCCCAGTGTAGAACCAGCCATTAGGGTGTGTTCACATGGGCCCCCTTAAACCTTCCCCTTTCCCCCCTTTGTAATTCCCTTTTTCAGGGTGCCCCGTACAGCCGGGGAATTGCTGAAAAATCATAGCCTCAATGAGTGTTTTAATTTTTTGTTTTGGGTATTTTTTTGGAAACCCCGAAATAACCGTGTGAAAATACCCTTTGTTGATTTGGTTTGCAGTAAAAAGTAAAAATTCGACCCAAATCTGGATCGGCCTAACACAATTTTTGGCAAAAATTGCCAAAAATATTGACTGTAGCCATTACCCTATCCCTTAGTTGGGGTTAGGGATTTTTAACTGTTTAGCGGGCTTAACTCTCTGTCCTGTCACCTCTGGTCCTGTTGCGCTTGCGGTCTGATATCACTGATATCTGATGTAAGTTGGACCAATAGTGACATCAGAGTATGAGTGTCGCAGGACCGGAGGTGATGGGAACTGAAGGCAATGGGGATTGGTATGTTAAAGAGGGTTTTACCACAAAGGCATTTCATGATTAGATTGTCCTGTTTCAGCATTCAGTGTGTTTAAAAGGGGGTTTGTATGTTTTGGTTTGAACGCAGATATTGACCCGCAGGCTTGCACCCCCATACTTTCTTCACAGTGTGCTCACTCTTGTCAAAAAAGGTCTGTTTAATGTAAGAGTGATGGTAGTAAATGTAGGAGTGGTTACCCTTTTCCCCTTTTTGGCATAGTGGTCTAGCTTCAAATTTCTGCGGGAAACCAAAAAGGTGGATTTTTTTTCTAAAAAGCACGCCCTGATTGAGGTTTCTTTTTTCATTTTTTGATTTTTTGAATAATTACAAAGGGAGCACAGGGAAAAAGGGTAAAATGACAGCTTATGGGGTTACACTCATTGGAAAGTGTTTAGTGATTACTAAGGGTACAGGGGACGGGATTTTAAGCAGGATATGGGGTTTGAACGCTTGTTGGCAGGGTGGTTTGTGATTATAAGAAGTACAGAGGATGGGAGTATAATGCAGCGTGGGGTTGAACATCGCCCAGCATGAGGTGTGTGATTACTAAGCGGGATAGATGACAGTGTGCCTGGAGGGAAGGTGATGTTTGGCATGTGCTGCGGGAGTGGAGCTCTCGTCCCGGGTTTGTACCCCCTGGAGATGAGCTGTACATTGGATCATAAGGGAGCAGCTAACAAAAATGGTGCGAATTTTTTTAAAAAAGTAATTATTTAATTTGCAAGCTTCCTGCATCTATTTTACTTTGTGGGGCAAAAACCCTTTAAATCACAAACCGTTTTAAAAAAAAATGATCCCGTCAGTTACAGTTTAGGGGTAATGCACGTTAGAGTTGGCCCCGGGTTACATGGTTTTTTAAGCCCTAATTTTCGGGATGGTTTCGCCCCCAATTACGGCCTGAGTAAGGGGGGGGGCTGGGGGGGGCCCACGGCCCCTTAAATTTTCTTTTTCCAGGGGTTATCCCGCGGGAAATGAAATGTCCTTTTTCCCCGCCCCGTATTCGCCAAGTGGGTCGGGGGGACGGGGAAACCACAGTTCTCTATAGAACTGTGGATTACCGTAATGGCTGGGACGGATTCCCGCCCTTTTTTTGCAGCGCGTCGGGCGGGCCCCACGGCTGGAATCCGTGCCCAAAATAAGCCGTGTGAACGGCCCCTTAGGGTAAGAGTAAAAAATAATTCAGTTTTGGGATGTCCTGTTGGACTGAACAGGGACAAATTTGAACACCCACAAAGCCTTTATAAAGCAACAGCAATCAGACCTGCACAAATTTTGGTGAGGGGGGGGCCCAAAAAACCCCGGGCCCCGGAATGCCTTAGGATCTCGGGGGGATGCCCCCTGAACTGGGAACACCGCCTGGGCCACCCACAGAACACCCCAAACTACACGGAATGCCGCTGAATCGATTGGGCACGGCTCCAGATCGACCAGAAACGACCCCTGGTTGGACTGGAAACCCCCTGGACCACCTAGGATCGCCATACTCAGTAGGGCCCTATTTGGGGCGCACTTTGCAAATCCTGCACCTTTGAAATAAATTCGATATTGGGCTGCAATCGGCTCCTGAGCTGTATGTGGTGTAGGCCGATCTATGAAGACTGGAATTTCCAATGATTCAAAGGTAGGATTGCCGGAGTAAAAGGCGGCAAATGTATTAGAAGGTGTAGAGCTGGTATAGAATTTTGCTATCATTTAGGTGAGGGCCATGGTGGACCACGCCCCCTTCTGCTAAGCCCCACCCCCTTTTTTAAATTTTCGTACGTTTTGATGCAAATAAGGTTGTGTTTCAAAATTTTTGTCTTTTGTAGTTTTTTCCCTCCTGCTACAATACAATTCCTTTAATCCAGAATGAATGAGACTGCAGAATATGGTGGTGGCTTGGTCTATCTGGTTTCATACTCTTCCTGTAGGGTTGATTGGTCATGTCTGGGGATTGTGTACAATACTTCCTGTGGACTTCCTATGGTGGGGCCCGGAAAAAA
>JAODAL010062104.1:0-19930 GCA_025379985.1 Phyllomedusa bahiana | reverse complement strand
GATGCAACTTCGGGGAAAAAACAAACTCCCCCAATTTTTTTGGGTCTTCTGGGGGGACAACCCTGAATCATCTTCCAATATAGACTGCAAGAAGGGTCTTGATCAAGACTTCTAAGTTTTTTTTTGAAAAATTTTGTTTTTATCCAGGGACTTTGGTGCGTAGAGCAACTACTAGATTTTAATTTTTAGCGTTTCTTTAAATTTTGGGGGAAAAATAAGTAAAATAAAAATCTACCCGTTCCCCTTTTTTTTTTTTTTTTCATTTCTTTTTAGGGTCCTTTTAAAGGATACCCCCCCTTTTTTTTAAATCTATTGCAAACTCCTGTTCCCCCCCAATTTGTAATCGGACCCCCAACTAAAAATTTCGCTTGAAAAAAGGGAATTTAGCTCACCTTTTGGGTATTGCCACGGGTGTTTTTAAATCATGGAACTCCTAAAAAAAGAAAAAACCTGTGGTTTCCCTTGATTTGGCTTACTAAAACTTTTTAAACTTAAAAATTTGGGGTGCCCCGGTTGAAATTTGCAAAGAGTAAAGACCCCCAAAAATGGTTTGGGTTTCTCAGTGTAAATGTAAATTTTTTCCCCCTTTTCCCCCCATGCTACAGCCCAGGTTACCCAATGATTTCAAAATTTTTTCGCCCCCCTAGACACCCCCTTTTTAATTGAAGGAAAATGCCCATCTTTGGGAATTTGGGAAAAATTTTTTGTGGGGTTAAAAAAGGGGGAACTCAACCCCCAAAAAAAATTTCCCCAAATCCCTAAATTTCTTGTGAAAATTACTATAAAATTCCGTAAAAAAAAAAACCCAAACCCCCTAGTTCAACTGAAATGTGGAAACCTTGTGTATAAGGGATTTCTCCCCGGGCCCCACACCCATCCACATCAATTTTACTTTCCCATGGGGATTTTATCCCTGTTAATTTAAGGAAACATCTTTTTGTGTCCTGTAAATACCAGGGTTTTTTTTTATTAATTTGGCTGAAGAAACAGAATCCCCCCCTTGGCCTAGTTTTCTCAAACAAAAGATCCCTTTTCCCGAACTTTTTGGGCGCAGGGAGTTTTTGGATACCCTTTTGTGTATTTTGGTTTAGCCCCTTACACCACAGGCATTAGGGGGCTGTTTCCACAGAAAAAAAAAATTTCCCTTTCCCCTTTTTGAGAAAAAGTTTTTTAAAAAACAAAACCCTTTTTGTAATAAAATTTGCCTTTTTTCCTGATATTTTTTGTTTTTTTGAATCCCTAGATAAACATTTGGTAGGTTGATGTGTTTTGACAAAAGCTGGGAGGGTTCCCCTCAAGAAAAACCTTTTTCTCCATCACTACAATTGTCCCGCCTTTATCAGCCTTTTTTTAAAATTTAAAGATTTTTCCTTTTTAAACGAGCTGATCCAGAGCGATATTTTTGTTTTTTTTGTTAAAATTTTTTATTTTTTTTGTCTTGAGGGGATTCTTCCAGAAAAAGCCCAAAATTTTCCCTTTTTCAAAACTTTTTGGGAAGAAAGTCCATGACTGGAGCCCGTGACTGGATAGGATAAAAAGTTCTATTATGGGTGGCGAAGTTTCCTCCTTCAGAAAACACCCTTGGGGCCCCAAAATCTGAAAAAATTATCAGGCATAGTTTTGATACTTTTTCCTTTAAGAGAAAATTTCCCCCCCCCCCCCCCCCCCAACCCCCCCCCCCCCCCCCCCCCCCCCCCCCCCCCCCCCCCCCCCCTCTTTTTTTGGGATGTTGTTTTTTCTTCCCCCCGGGGCTCTAGTAATAAAACAAAATCCACTCTTTTTCCAAATCCCCCCAAAAAAGTGTCTTTTTTAAGGTCAGTAACCTAATAAACCTATTGATGTCCTTTATGAAGAAAAAAAAATTAAAACCCCTTTTAAAAAACCATAACTTCCCCCCAAACTTTAACAGGCTCTCCTAAGTTGATACCAATATAAGTTTTGAAAAAATTCAAGATATCTAGTTCTTCCTGCTGTGGATTTGGTCCAGAAATAATTGTCTGGTCTTCATGCGTGCGTCTGGTTTTATGTTTGACGCCGCCCCTCCTCCATAGTTTTTTGAGGATTTTCCTTTATTGGAGTTTTTCTGTTGTTTGTAGTAAGAAGGACTGGGCTCCTGTTCAGCTGAGTCTGATGATTTATCTATTGACTCCCCTGTGCTTTCCATTGAGTCTGATTCAGGTCCAAAACTAACTCTCCTCGAGTTCTTATTACTTCTCCAATTCCTGGACCTCCTCTTTAGAATCGATCTGGGAGTGTTGGGTTCAATCTGTCTACGGCCCCATTCATATACTTGATTCAGCTCATAGTCCATGGAATCCCGTTGGTATTTAGATTTCTTTATGATGATAATGGATTCTTCCATATTATCCAATCGATTTTTGGTTTCTTTCATTAAGTTATTGTAAGTATCCTCTTGATTCATGGACTGTAGTTGAGACTCTAGATCCTTCATTTCTTTTGACACTTGTTCCAATTTATTGCTTTCATATTTGATGATCAATTTCATGAGGTTTAAAGAGCAGATGCTTAATATCTGGTCCCATTCTTCTACGAATTCGCTAGAGAAGACCGTCGTAGGTACCTTCTTTATCCGAAGTCCCCGTGGGATCATGTTTTGATCGATATAGTTTTGGAGTGTTGTCGAATCCCACCAGGTGCGAAGTTCCTGGGTCATACATTTCTCGAACTCTTTAAATTTACACATAAAGTCAGGGGACTGTACTATAGGAGTTTTCAAAAACACCTGTGCGGCCTTCTCTTGTCTGCTTTAGCAAGGTTGTCATATTGTGGCACCAGTATTTCAAAAAGAAAAAAATTATTGAAAGTATAGCCAAAAGTCAACAGATACAAGCAGTCTTTTTAGGGGTTAATGGTCCCAAAGAGAGAAAATTTTTTTTTTGCTAATATCTATAATCTTCCAACATACGTCGGAGGGGGAATGCCTAGGATCCACAAAATTGTGTGCTGACTAGAACTAAAAGAAATTGTTCTGTTCCAGAACTATTTCCGACATATGAAAAAGAGGTGTATAATAGATTGCGAGAACGGGGTTACCAAGAGTGGCTACTAAAGCAGACCAGCAAAAAAATTTCTACAATACCACAATCGGAGATACTAAATGTAAAAAAGAAAAAAGGCAATCAGAATGTAGATAAGTGTGTCACCTTTGCAACAACATGCAGTCCACAATACAGACAAATATGCAACATTGTTAAGAAATACTTGCCCCTTCTGACTGATAGAGGTGCTTCATGACAAATAATTACTGAAGAGGATGTTCAATTTGTTGCAAGGAAAGGTAGAACTTTGAGATCGGTCTTGTCCCCTAGTTTGTTTAAATCTAATAATGAACCATCCAAGGTATGTTGGCTGGTAAATAAAGGAATGAACAAATGTGGTCATGCCAAATGTTTGGTATGTAAACATGTGTGCATTTCTAAAAAATTTCACTCTGTTTCATTAAATACTGATTTTGACATGACATCTTATATTAACTGCAACACTCGATACGTAGTATATTTGATAACATGCAGGGAATATCAGTTACAATATGTTGGCTGCACTATGTGCACTTTAAAGACCCGTATTCGCAGACATATGTCGGACGCAAAACAACCCTTATCTGTAGGTATCTCAATGGTGTCTAGACATTTCAATGAAGTGCATGCTGGAGATACCACTCACCTTAGCTTTCAGGGTATTGAAAGGGTTAGCAGACCGGGTAGAGGAGGTAACCATAGAAGCAAGTTATTGGCACGTGAAGCATGGTGGATATTTCAACTAGTAACAAGTTTCCCATAAGGCTTGAATAAACGACATGACCTTATTTGTCACTAATAAAGATATTATATCGCATCTTTTGTTTGTTAGTAATTGTTATTATTACCATATATTTTAATTGTATATTTATACTTGGATCATGTGACGATTGTCATGTGACACGTCACATGACCAGTAAGGTTGATATATAAATAGAGTTTTTATTCATATTTTTATGCCATGAATAAGGAGTAGACACTCCGAAACGCGTCGGCCAGATGCGGTTGTTTTTGTCATCCATGTAAAGTTTTAATCTATCTACAATAAAGCTTGGAATGTTTTACCTGGAACTGCAGTGAATATACGCTGGATACCTTCTCTACCAGAGCTTGTTTTCTTGTTGAAGATCTTGCTTCAATCTAATCCGGACGTTCCCCTGCAGCAGCATACTGACTAGGTGAGCTGACTACAATATATATATATTTTTTTTGTTTGCTGTGATAAGGAACAAACATGTATACATATGCCAGCTCACCTACGAGGTGTCAGCGTCCGGACCATCCCTGTCTGCATCCCGCCTGGAGACAGCGTTGTAAGTGATCCACACGAAGAAAGAAGTTGATGCAGCGAAACTGGGCTTGAATTCGTTAAAATATCCAACATTTATTAGCATTTGCAGGTAAAAATCATTGGAGATCCAAACAATGGCATTCCCCCAACAAAAACAACAGCCAAAGGCTAACGCGTTTCGGGTGCTACAACGCCCTTACTCATAACATCAAACATACATAAAAACATCCTTTATATACATTTTACAAAGAAATGCTAATTGATCTTAGCTGTGCCTCGCCTTACCGACACGCTGTGGGGCTTCCGGTAGTCGGCATACATCCCGGATATGCATCACGGACATGCGCAGTGGATAGTGTGCCACCAAGTTGGGTATGGGCAATACGTCACTAGACTACATCACGGACATGCGCAGTAAGTACACGAGCGGCGCAAGCCGACAATCACAATACTGATAGAAGTGGCTTTCAATGCCATATTAATTGGCTACTATTTAGACTAAACTGCTACACAGAATGTATCAAAGGCATGCCGGGGAAGCAAGGCACAGTGAACAAATACAACTAGGCTGTGATTAATAATGAAATTAGTAATGGAACATGATCTCCCTTTTGTGGTTTAGACCCCTAGGTTGGGTGGTATTTAGTGTCAGAATCCAATAGGCTTCTTTGTCATGAAGCAAATTCTCTAAATCTCCACCTCTAATAGGTTTACTGATTCTATCAATGCCCATGACTAGAGATGGGCGAATTGATTCTAACACAGTGGACTTCGTTTAGAATTTCAGGAAAACTTCGGTTCTGAACGAAGTCGAAGTTTGGGGTACTTCGGGTGAACGAAGTGTGCTTTTGATTGATAAAATGGCTGCGAGCACATGGCGTTACATGGGGCAAAGAACTCTGGGAGGAAGAAGGGCATAGCCTGCATGACATGTGCAGAGATGAAGCCAGTCAGAGACCGGCGGGATTCTGTGACGTCACCGCACTAAATAAGTCCGGGCGCGACGCTGGGAGCTCACACTCCTCTCACTGTACTGACTAGGGAAGGTGCTGCTGCGGCTGATAGCTCTTACTGAAGAACTGATTTTTATACAGCGATTTTTGTGGGGTGTCTCAGCTTGTCTCAGAGACTGCTTCTCTTAACGTTCTATTTCTGATTTTTTTGGGTATTGGATCTGAAATCCAGTGTGCGTCCACTGCAGCTGCATATACATTTAAATCATATCTGCTCACAGCACATTGAATATCCAAGGGGGATCTAAGAAAGTTCCTGTTGCATTCATTTAAAGAAACAGAATTGTTACAATACAAATACCACTTCATTTTTGGATGCTCAATTCTTTGGCGCAATTTACATATAGGGGTTAATTAAGAGTTGTTTTTCAGCTGTGGTGACTCCAAGAGACCGTCATTTTCACCGCCAAAATATATAAATTTTTCCTGTAGCCTAATTCACAAAGAAAGGTTCATTACAATTTTATCTCTTGTTGTGTGGCGTAAAAAACACGGCATTGTAACACGCTACAAAGCTAGTAGTTTGTGGTGGCTCAATTTTTTGGCGCAATTTACATCCAGGGGTTAATTAAGCGTTGTTTTTCAGCTGTGGTGATTCCAAGAAACCGTCATTTTCACCGCCAAAATATATACATTTTTCCTGTAGCCTAATTCACAAGCAAAGGTTCATTACAATTTTATCTCTTGTTGTTTAGAGTACAAAACACGGCATTTAAACACGCTACAAAGCTAGTAGTTTGTGGTGTCTCAATTCTATGGTGCAATTTACATCCAGGGGTTAATTAAGCGTTGTTTTTCAGCTGTGGTGACTCCAAGAAACCGTAATTTTCACCGCCAAAATATATACAATTTTCCTGTAGCCTAATTCACAAGCAAAGGTTCATTACAATTTTATCTCTTGTTGTTTAGCGTACAAAACACGGCATTTAAACACGCTACAAAGCTAGTAGTTTGTGGTGGCTCAATTCTTTGGCGCAGTTTACATCCAAGGGTTAATTAAGTGTTATTTTTCAGCTGTGGTGACTCCAAGAAACCGTCATTTTCACCGCCAAAATATATACATTTTTCCTGTAGCCTAATTCACAAGCAAAGGTTAATTACAATTTTATCTCTTGTTGTGTGGCGTAAAAAATACGGCATTGTAACAAACTACAAAGCTAGTAGTTTTTGGTGGCGCAATTATTTGCCGCAATTTAAAACCAAGGGGTTAATTAAGCGTTGTTTTCCAGCTGTGGTGACTCCAAGAAACCGTCTTTTTCACCGCCAAAATATATACATTTTTCCTGTAGCTTAATTCACAAGCAAAGGTTAATTACAATTTTATCTCTTATTGTGTAGCGTAAAAAACCTGGCATTGTAACACTCTACAAAGCTAGTAGTTTGTGGTGGCTCAATTCTTTGGTGCAATTTACATCCAAGGGTTAACTAAGTATTTTTCTGCAGTTGCACTCAGTAAAATCAAACTTTCTTTTTCATCGCCACAGAAGAAAATCTGTAGCATAATTCATATCCGAAGGTTAATTAAGCCTTTACATTCAGTAAAATACACAGAGTTTTTAAACGGCACATCCAAGTCAAATTTTCCTGGCCATTTGTGGAGCGCAATTTATATCCAAGGGTTACCCAAGCTTGTTACTGGGTTCATTTGGAGTCAAATACAGGGTGTATATTCATCATATACAGATATATTCATCAAACAGTGTCTGTACATTTTAGAAAAAACATAAAGTCAGACAGAGAGGTGGCAGGATATGCACCTGCGAGTGTCAGTGGCACAAACATTCCTGGAACAGGCCCAGGTCGCAGCACAGCAAGGGGACGTTGCAGCAGGGGTCACTCGGTGAGGCCATAACTCTCCGCTGTCTATCTAGCGGCCGTGTGTTGATCAGCAACCCAAGGGTTCTTGATTGGTTGACTAGGTCATCCACTTCCTCCCAGATGACATCTGACAACCCCAGCCAAGAGTCGGTGGGAACGTCAGACTCAACCCTTAGTTGGCATGGCCCGGGAGCGGGTCAGCGGCCCTCACCTGTCCTCAACCCGCCTCTGTCCCATCCGGTTCCCTCAGCCAGAGATCTACTATGTGGTCTGGGCTCAGCGCCACTATATAGCGAGGATGAACAATTTGAGAAGGGCAGTCAGCAGCTACTTGGCAGCGAAGACATGGGGCCAATATCCCCTGCTTCTTGCAGTAGGCGGCAAAGTATAGATGTTGAGAGTGGCATGGGAGGTCATGTTGTGAGGGGTCAGCCTCTGCATACCAAGACCGGTGATGAGGACAGCAGTGACGATGAAACACAAATAGATGATGATGTAGCCGACCGCACTTGGGAGCCGGGTGAGGCAAGGGCTTCATCATCGTCAGGAGAAGAGGGCGTCAGCTTGCGCGTTAGGCAGCGGCGCAGCCAGCAAGTGGGTCGTGTGGCCGTGAGTCAGCAGGATAGCAGCAGTGTGAGGTCGGGAGCCAAGCGGCCACGGGGTAAAAAACCCGCTTCGTAGGTCCAAGAAAGTAGCGGCACAGGGGCTCAGCGAGGCAGCGGCGGCAGTAGTCACTCAGTGCGGAGCGTTGGCGGTAAAATCAGATACTCGGCAGTGTGGCAGTTCTTTGCTAAGACACCGGAGGAGCCGAATATGGGTATATGTAGAATCTGTAAGCAGAAAGTGAAGCGTGGCCAGGGAGCTAACGTTGGCACCACGGCCCTGCATCAACACATGCAGCGTCACCATCCGGTGGCCTGGGAGAAACGTGGCTCAGATGTGGTGGTCCATCCTGCCGCCGCAGCAGCAGCGCCCAGTGGCACGCATGCCATTGCAGCCAGTCAAGGCTCCACCACCTCTGCAGAAGGGAGCTGTTTCTCTTTGACATCATCTCCCGGTCCAGATGCTCCTGCTCCTCGCTACTCATGGCGCCAGCAGTCGTTCAGCGAGGCGATTGCAAAGAGACAACAGTATGCGTCCAACCATCCTAAGGTGCAGAAGCTGACCGTACTCCTGTCCAAGTTGTTGGTGCTGCAGTCCCTCCCTTTCCAAATGGTGGACTCTGCACCGTTCAGAGAACTAATGGCTTGTGCCGAGCCGAGATGGAGAGTTCCAAGCCGTAATTTCTTTTCCAAAAAGGCAGTACCAGCACTTCATAAATATGTAGAACAGAAGGTGGGCCAGTCCTTGAGCTTATCGGTTTGTTCCAAGGTGCACTGCAGCGCGGACGTCTGGAGCTGTAACTACAGTCAGGGCTAGAACATGTCCTTTACGGCCCACTGGGTGAATGTACTTCCGGCCCAGGCACACCAACAACTTGGACAGGAGACCCGCTTTCTCTCCTCACGTTTGTCAAACTGCGGCTCCTGCGCCAATGTCCGCCGCCTCCTCCTCCTCCACCACCACCATCTCAGCCTCCACAAGTACTGCTCCATCATACCACATGTGTAGGGCACAGCGGTGTCATGCATTTCTACACCTGGCTTGCCTCGGCGAACGAAGTCAAACAGGGGAGGAACTGCTCCGCGTCATGCAGCAAGAAATCGATGTGTGGCCAGGACTACGGGATGAATAACGTCATTCCACTGCTTCATGTCCTTGAACAGATGCTGAAAAATCTGTCTAGACAGGCGACTGGAGACGCGGCGACGACAACCCCCGGCCACACGAGTCCGGGCGCGACAGAAATGGAGCAGGAGGGGAGGACACTGGATCAGAAGCATTGTCTGGTGAAATGAGTGGATTTTCTACCCAGGTGACAAGAGAGGAGGAGCAGGAGTAGCTGGAGGAGGAAGACTGAGATGAGGAAGACGAGGCAGATGACCCGCAAGCACCGTGGCAGTATACAGTGGAGATGGAGGCAGGGAGCCCCTCGGAGTCACTTGTGCAGATGGCCCGCAGCATGCTGATTTGCCTGGCTAGTGACAGCCGAATAGTCAGCATCCGGCAGAGGGATGACTTCTGGCTCTCCACCCTCTTGGACACTCGCTACCGGTCCAAAATGGGAGCCTTTTTCCCAGCTATTAAGAGGGAGGACAAACTCAAATACTATAGGGAAATCCTCAGTAATCAGTTGGCCGCTGCCTATGTGCAGCATCGTCCCTCCTCTGACAGGTCTGACCGGGGGGTTCTTCAGCGCTCACGTACTACTGCCGCGGCTGCTGGCGGAAGGTGGGGGGGTCGGAGCAGTACCAGCTCCATCAGCAGCAACCTAAGTCTGGAGTCACTGATGAGCAGCTTCCTTCACCTGCCTAGTGAGGAGGGCAGTCGCCAGCAGCAGCAGCAGCAGGACCTGGAGCAGACCCTAAACCAACAGGTGGTGGCCTATTAGGAAAGCACTCTGCCACCCCAGTTAGAAGATCCGCTGGACTACTGGGCAGCCAAACTGGATGTGTGGCCGCAACTTGCCGAGTTTGCAGTGGAGAAGCTGTCCTGCCCGGCCAGTAGTGTGGCATCAGAGCGGGTGTACAGTGCGGCGGGGGCCATCGTTACCCCAAGGAGAACCCGCTTGTCCACGGGAAATGTGGAACGACTGACCTTTGCCAGGATTTCCACACACCAATGCCATAGGCGTCAGACTACATCAGCCATGACGCCTCACCCAAACTGTGAGAAATGAGTCTGGGTTCAAACTACCTGTCTCAGCCACTATTCTGATGCCGCTACCTGCCTGATGCCACACATCTGCTGACAGTTTCTCCATCTGCCCCCCAACCATCTTTACCAGGGACTGGTATTGCCACCCACCCACACTCTGTCATTGTGCCACTGTCTGACCTCATGCTGCTGCTGTGGCTGCTGCCGTGACCTCCACACTGTGGGCATGGTGCTACTCTCGACCTCATGCTGTTGCTCCTGCGACCGTCACCTCCACTCTCTGTCATTGTGCCACTCTGTGACCTACTCCAGTTTTTGCCACCTCCAGAATGTGATTGTGCCACTTTCTGACCTCATGCTGCTGCTGTGGCTGCTGCCGTGACCTAGACACTGTTTCATTGTGCCACTCTGTGGCCTATTCCTGTTTTTGCCACCTCCAGAATGTCATTGTGCCACTGTCTGACCTCATGCTGCTGCCGCCGTCACCTCCACTCTCTGTCATTGTGCCACTCTGTGGCCTACTCCAGTTTTTGCCACCTTCAGAATGTGATTGTGCCACTTTCTGACCTCATGCTGCTGCTGTGGCTGCTGCCGTGACCTCCACACTGTGTCATTGTCCCACTCTGTGGCCTACTCCTGTTTTTGCCACCTCCAGAATGTCATTGTGCCACTGTCTGACCTCATGCTGCTGCTGTGGCTGCTGCCGTGACCTACACACTATGTCATTGTGCCACTGTCTGACCTCATGCTGCTGCTGTGGCTGCTGCTGTGACCTACACACTCTGTCATTGTGCCACTGTCTGACCTCATGCTGCTGCTGTGGCTGCTGCCGTGACCTACACACTGTGTCATTGTGCCACTGTCTGACCTCATGCTGCTGCTGTGGCTGCTGCCGTGACCTACACACATTGTGCCACTGTCTGACCTCATGCTGCTGCTGTGGCTGATGCCGTGACCTACACACTCTGTCATTGTGCCACTGTCTGACCTCATGCTGCTGCTGTGGCTGCTGCCGTGACCTCCACACTGTGTCATTGTCCCACTCTGTGGCCTACTCCTGTTTTTGCCACCTCCAGAATGTCATTGTGCCACTGTCTAACCTCATGCTGCTGCTGTGGCTGCTGCCGTGACCTACACACTCTGTCATTGTGCCACTCTGTGGCCTATTCCTGTTTTTGCCACCTCCAGAATGTCATTGTGCCACTGTCTGACCTTCTGCTGCCTCTGTGGCTGCTGCCGTGACCTCCACACTGTGTCATTGTCCTTCTCTATGGCCTACTTCTGTTTTTGCCACCTCCAGATTGTCATTGTGCCACTGTCTGACCTCATGCTGCTGCTGTTGCTGATGCCGTATCCTACACTCTGTCATTGTGCCACTGTCTGACCTCATGCTGTTGCTGTGGCTGCTGCCGTGACCTACACACTGTGTCATTGTGCCACTGTCTGACCTGATGCTGCTGCTGTGGCTGCTGCCGTGACCTCCACACTGTGTCATTGTCACACTCTGTGGCCTACTCCTGTTTTTGCCACCTCCAGAATGTCATTGTGCCACTGTCTGACCTCATGCTGCTGCCGTGACCTACACACTCTGTCATTGTGCCACTCTGTGGCCTATTCCTGTTTTTGCCACCTCCAGAATGTCATTGTGCCACTGTCTGACCTCATGCTGCTGCTGTGGCTGCTGCCGTGTCCTCCACACTGTGTCATTGTCCCACTCTGTGGCCTACTCCTGTTTTTGCCACCTCCAGAATGTCATTGTGCCACTGTCTGACCTCCTGTTGCTGCTGTGGCTGCTGCCGTGACCTACACACTGTGTCATTGTGCCACTGTCTGACCTCATGCTGCTGCTGTGGCTGCTGCCGTGACCTACACACTGTCATTGTGCCACTGTCTGACCTCATGCTGCTGCTGTGGCTGCTGCCGTAACCTACAAACTGTGTCATTGTGCCACTCTGTGGCCTACTCCTGTTTTTGCCACCTCCAGAATATCATTGTGCCACTGTCTGACCTCATGCTGCTGTGGCTGCCACCGTCAACTCCACACTCTGTCACTGATGTTGCCACCTGAGCCCTCAGCTTGTTTTTTTCCAGCGGTCGCTGCCATGACTTTATCAGGCTACATTTCCCCTTCAGTTTTTTGGTCAGTTTTGCCGTCTTAAGTGCCCAGGGAATTTTATAGTGAAGTGATTCTAAGAGCGGCGGCAGTCATCTGCGTGTCATACTAAAACACAACATTGTATGATCACCAAACCAAGCTCCCTCTGCATATTTAAGCATGGCACAACGTTCTACAGCTCCCTGCACGCTCTGTGCAGCCTGGAAATAGCTGTTTTTAACGTGATTCGTCCCGAAGTAATTCGGAACGAAGTTATTTTTTGCCGAGAAATCCGGCGAAGTGAACAAACTGAATTTCGGGAAATTCGCCCATCTCTACCCATGACTTTTAAACCCTCAGAATTACTATTGTGTACATCCCTAAAGTGTTGTGATAAGCTTCATCTGTTTCTTACTGCTGTACTGGTTATATCGTTAAGATGTTCTAAAAATCTTATTTTCAATTTCCGAATCGTGCTTCCTACGTAATATAGATTGCATATAGTACAAATGGTTAGATAGATGACCAAATGAGAATTACAGTTAATAAACTGTTTGATTGCATAATGTCTTGTGTTCTCGCTATTCCAGAATTATTTTGTCTTGATAGCAAAACTACACGTTCTGCAATGTCTGGAACCACATTTAAAGAAGCCTTTGCTATCTAGCCAAGTATGTCCTAAATTATCTCGAGGGATGCAACTCGGGGATAACAAACTCCCCAATGTTTTGGGTCTTCTGGTGACAACCCTGTATCCTCTCTCCAATATAGACTGCAGGACAGGGTCTTGATTCAAGACTGCTAAGTTTTTCTGAAAAATTTGTTTGATCTCAGGGACTTGGTGCGTAGAGTCAACTACCAGAGTTAATTTAGCTGTTTCATTTATTTTGGGCTTAGAAGTATATAAAAGATCTACCCGTTCTCGTTTTTGTATTTTCTTAGTCGCTCTGTTTAGGGTCCATTTAGGATACCCTCTATTTTTCAATCTATTGCAAACTCTCTGTTCCTCCAATTTGTAATCTGACTCCAAGCTACAATTTCGCTTAGCCCTATGTAGCTCACCTATGGGTACTTACACACGGGTGTTCTTATCATGGAAGCTCCTATAATGCAATGTGGTGTTGCCTGATGTTGGCTTACTATACGTTTTACTTATAATTTTGTGTCCCGGTGTACTGCAAAGAGTAAGATCCCCCAGAAATGGATTGTTCTCAGTGTAAATGTAAATTATTTCCCACCATGCTACAGTCAGGTTAGCCAATGAGGGCGAAAATTTCGCCCCCATAGACACCCCTTTTAATTGAAGGAAAATGTCATCATTGAACTTGAAAAAATTGTGGGTCATGAGGAACTCAACTACACTAATCACAAAATCCCTGAATTCTTGTGAGTATGTACTATAATTCCGTAGATGAAAATCCAACGCCCTAGTTGCAACTGCATGTGGAATACTTGTGTATAATGATTCTGCGTCACATCCTATCCACATCATGTTACTCTCTAATGTGATGTTATCCATGTTAACTAGGACATCTTTTGTGTCCTGTAAATAGCCAGGGGTGATTTTTACTAACAGCTGTAGTACAGAATCCACCCATTGACCTAGTTTCTCAAACAAAGATCCCATGCCCGAGACTACTGGCCGCATGGGAGGTTTGTGGATATCTTTGTGTATTTGGGGTAGACCATACACCACAGGCATTATGGGCTGTTCCACAGAAATAAACTCCACTTCCTTTTGAGAGAAGACTGGCGTACAACGTGGCTATATGAAAAAAACTGGGACGCACAAAATAAAAGGTACAATTTCACCTGAGGTGAAAGGTGTGCTAGCCAAAAAGTCTTAAAGAAAAAAACATTTCAATCCAGGTTCAAAGCAGTGTCTGAGCTGCACAATATGCACCCTCCTTTCCAAAGCCTGTCTGTCTGTCTGGCCGGCCGGCAACCGCTCTCCCCCCCCCCCCCCCCCCCCCCCCCCCCCCCCCCCGCCCCCCCCCCCCCCCCCCCCCCGCGGTGGTCAGTACTAGATGCTTCTTTAAAAGTTTCTGTCTAACTAAATAAGAACTGAAATTCTAATGTTCACAGCTAAAAGCTATAGTTGTCTGTATGAATAAAGATAAGAATTGTGTCTCTGAGCTGAGCTGTATTGAGAGTCACGCAGCAGATGTCTTGCTCTAATGTTAGACACTGAAAGACTGATGCAGAACAGGAAACGCTGATCTATGCAAAACGAGGTCTTGTGATTTTTCCAGCCAATGACAACCATACTCTTCACAGTCATAACGTCGCACACCCAGCTCAACCTGCTCTATGCTCTAAGCTGATTTGCTGGCCGCCAAAATGTCAGGAAACGCTGAAAATGGCGCGATAGTAATAGATTATCTGTAAGATTGTCACCTAAAATATCGCGTGATCGGAAGTTTACGATCAGCCTAAAAATCGTGCTGATTTCAACTTTGTTGATTATAATCGCTCATGCCTAGTGCTCACCCTTCTGGAGACTCCTTTTCTTAAAAGGATCCTGGTTTCTGTGGGCTACCTGCATGGTTCAATGTTGGTTCACTTGGCTCATAATAAATCCATGTCACAACCCAATTTTAATCTCTGTTTTGGAAATCTGTTTTGAATAAATTGAAAAAGGCATTTACTCTGCTGGATATTGCACACTTATTCAGTGATGTGGATTTATGATAAAGCTCACTGAGCAAGCAATTGTTGGTGTCGACTCAGGGGAGGATTTCTGCATAAAAGTGTAAGGAACTGAGGCAGCTAACTGGGTAACAGTCAGAAGTTGGGACAGAGGGAAGAGTGTCAGATAGGCTAGTCCTGATCTGTCAAACTTCAACAAATTTGCCAGATTGCCGGATGAGGGGTGTGGAAAAAGCACAGCAGCAAGACGCTTCCCTGTCTGCTGCAGTAAGGTTCCCCACCATAGGAGTGCCGGAAAGGCTAGACTGATGATGGTAGAGACTCAATTGTTAGGTGAACAGACAGGGCAATCTGTAACAAAAGGGTTGTTGAACAGCATGTTGTCTTCCTGGGACCCGAGTTCTATATATTACTGATCGTGTTGTCAGATTACTGCACTTGGGCTGGTGACCACCCAGCTGTCATGGTGCATGTTGGCACCAATTACAAAGTTAGAGGTAGGAAGTGTATCCTTAAAAAATGATCTACATCACTTAGACCAAAACATCAAGGCAAGGACATCTTATGTAGTAGTTTAAGAAATACTACCTGTACCATATGTCACACCAGAGAGGCAGCGGGTGATTAGGGAGGTAAATAAGTGGCTTAAAAATTGGTGTGGCTACAGATGTAATGACTTCTGCCTTGGTTACACTTAAATGGGGATTGTGCAGCTATATGAAGGACAACATGGCTAGGGAGTGGTATAAATATTTATACGAGGTACTGGGGGAGGGCAACTACACATATAGCAGGCAAGATAGTAGCATAGAGAACTGTGAATTATTAGTTAATCAAGGGGGTGGAGTGGAGGGAGTAGGTATAATAGTTAAAAGGTTAAAGGAATAAAAACGAAAAAAAACCTCTAAATTGCATGTCAGGAGTCTCACCAATAAAATTAGTGAACAATTATTTGTCTATGAAGAAAAATATGACATAGTGGGGATAATTGAGTAATGGTTGAATGAGAGCTATGGCAGGGCGGTTAACTTATAAGTTTGCCGTTTATTTAGAAAAGATTGTAAAAATTGGAGGGGGGATGTGAATGTTTTTATGTAAAATCCTGTCTGAAGCTAACACCATAGGAAGATGTAGACACAGGAAATTAACATTTGGAGTCCTGATGGGTAGATATACATGGGTGTTGTAACAATAATAAAATTCTGTTAGGGGTTTGTTATAGGCCACCAAATATAACAGAACCCAATGAAGATCTACTACAAATAGATAAGGGAGCAAATAACAGTGAGGTTGTTATTATGAGCAACTTCAATAACCCAGACATAAATTGAGAAACCATAACAGGCTTTTGTCAATAAATAAAGATCATTACTAGAGATGGGCGAATTTCTCAAAAATTCGGTTCGCCGACTTCGTCGAATTTTCCGACCAGATTATTTTCTTCCCGAATAAATTTGTGAGGAATTGCATGATAAACAGCTATTTCCTGGCTGCAGAGAGCCTGTAGGGTGTTGTAGAATGCTGTGCCATGCTTAAATATGCATAGGGAGCATAGTTTGGTCTTCATACAATGCTGTGTTTTATTATGACACGCACATGACAGCCGCCGCTCTTAGTATCGATTCACTCTAATATTCCCTGGGCACTTACGGAGGCTAAACTGACCAAATAACTGATGCGGGAACTTAGCCTAATAAAGTCATGGCAGTGGCAGCTGGAAAAAAATAAGCTGAGGGCTAAGATCCTACCATAGCATAAAAGAACACAATAGTAGGTTCCTGGAGCCGCCACAGATCACAGCACACCAGGAGTCACCCTGGAAGGCCACAGCATCCAGTGTCATGGCCCGGGAGCAGGTGAAGGGCTCTCATCTGTCCTCAACCCACCTCTGTCCTGTTTGCTATCCACAGCCAGAGAACTACTATGTGCTGTGGCCTCTGTACCACTATACAGTGAGGACAAAATATTTGAGGACAGTGGGCAGCAAAGAGGTGGGCAGCAAAGAAACGGGCAAATAGTGATGAGAAGAGTTGCAATTTATGGTTATGTTGTGAGTGGTCAGGCTTTGTACAGCGACACCGTTGAGGTTGACGGCTGTGACAGGCAAACACTAATCGATGTAGCCGATCGCACTTGGGAGCCGGGTGAAGCAAGCAAGGCTGGGACAAGGTTATGTGCCCTAGTTAAACAAGGCATAAAGTGCCCCCCAAATTGACAATTCAGCCCACTTCATGCCTCCTTGTGCCCCCTTTTCTCCCTGGGATGAAGTGGCGCCCTACACGGTCGCCTATCCTCGACTACCCATTGGCCCAGCCCTAGAAGCATTCTGTTTTCTCTACATTAAATTTTAGGAAATGGGAGGAGAAGAAGGAGGATTTGGACGACAGCCAATCTGGAATCTTGGACAGTAGAGAGTTAATGTCTGGGCCGTAGATGTAAAGTTGAGTGTCATCAGCATACTGGTGGTTTTGAAAGCCATGTGATGCTATGAGCTTACCCAGACCAACAGTGTACAAGGGCTTCATCATTATAATTGGGAGAAGAGAGCGTCAGCTTGCGTGTCAGGCAGTGGCACAGCCCGTAAGTCGGTAATTTGGCTGGGACTCAGCAGAGTGGCAGCAGTGCGAGTTTGGGAGCCAAACGGCCACGATTTAGACCACCCACTTTGCAGGTCCTATAAAGTCAGTCAGTGCGGAGCTTTGGTGTTAAAATCACCTACTCGGTGGTGTGCCAGTTTTTTGACGAGACACCAGAGGAGGCGAACATAACTATATGTAGAATCTGTGGGCAGAAAGTAAAGTGTGACCAGGGACCTAACGTTGGCACCACAGCCCTGCATCAACATCATGCGGTGTCACCATACATGGTTTAGATGTGGTGGTCCATCCTTTCCCAACAGCAGCAGCACCTCAAGTGGTTGACTCTGCACCATTCAAAGAACTACCCAGGAAACTTGGCATTCACTTCTGCCATTGTAACGACACGGGTAGTGGCTACTCTGTACCACCGCAAGCGGTGGTAGTGGCCATGCCAGGGAACGGGGTCTAAGTAGGTCCCGATTTTCACCAGAGCCCACCTCAAGGCAGGATGGACTTTCTGCAGCGGGAGTCCTACCAGGACGCTACCCCTGGCGCGACTAGCTTGTGGTGGCAGCTTAGGCGCAGCGAGGTACCGAACTGGAAGATGAAACTCGTAGTCAAAGTCAACAGGTCAGGGCAGGCGGCGGAGATTCGAGGTAAGGTAATGTAGCAGAAAGGTCAAGTACCAGGGCAGACAGGAACTGATGAATAGGAGGAAATTGATGAACAGGAATGAATATATTAACAGGGGGAAATTTATGAACAGGGGGAAATTGATGAACAGGAATAAATGTATTAACAGGGGAAAATTTATGAACAGGGGGAAATTGATGAACAGGAATAAATATATTAATAGGGGGAAATTTATGAACAGGGGGAATTTGATGAACAGGAATAAATATATGAACAGGGGGAAATTGATAAATAGAGAAAGGCCATTAATGATTTTTGATCCAAGTGGACACGAGTATTCCCGGAAGGAACAAAGTCCACAACGGGAGGAAATGCTCCAGGTATGCAAGGATGACATTCGATTTGTGGCTTTTCTCCGCGACAACTGAAAATTAGAACCATTGTGACAGACAATGGAAAGAACATGGTGTCCACGCTGCGGAGGAGGAGTGCTGAGCCATGCTCCCTGCATGGCATACATGTTCAATCTGGTTGTTCACGTCTTACACCCATCTGCAAGACATTCTAAAAATGGCCAGTAAACTTTGCATGCACTTCAGCCGTTCTTACACTGCCAAGCACACCCTCCTTAAGCTGCAGCGGCAGACCGGCCTCCCCCCAACATTATGTGAGCAGCCTTTTCCATTACAAATGCAGCTAAAGAATTTCCACAGATTTCAAAATCTGGACACCTAGATACAAGATGAGCAAATTTTTCCTTTATCACCTATGTTATATGTTCATGGACAAATGAACGTTTATCAATTTGCTTTCTTAAACCACTTGAAATCTGTGTGGATGTAATTTGGTCCACTGGTAACAGGGGAGGGACTCCAGAAGGACTTGTGTTTTTACTTTCTGTAAGTGGGACATACGATTCACATTCTTCATACTAAAGAAGTAGAGATGGGCGAATTTCTCAAAAATTCGATTCGGTCACTTCGCCGAATTTTCCAACAAAATTCATTTCGGCCCGAATTGCTTCGGGACGAATCACGTTAAAAAACAGCTATTTCCAGGCTGCACAGAGCCTGCAGGGTGCTGTAGAACGGTTGTGCCATGCTTAAATATGCAGAGGGAGCTTGGTTTGGTTTTTCATACAATGTTGTGTTTTAGTATGACACGCACATGACTGCCACCGCTCTTAGAATCGCTTCACTATAAAATTCCCTGGGGCACTTAAGAGGGCAAAACTGACCAAAAAACTCAAGCGGGAATGTAGCCTGATAAAGACATGCCAGCGAAAGCTGGAAAAAAACAAGATGAGGGCTCAGGTGGCAACATTAGTGACAGAGAGTGGAGGTGATGGCGGCAGCCACAGCAGCATGAGGTCAGAGAGTGGCACAATGACATTCTGGAGGTGGCAAAAAAAGGAGTAGGCGACATAGTGGCACAATGACACAGTGTGGAGGTCACGGCAGCAGCCACAGCAGCAGTATGAGGTCAGACAGTGGCACAATGACATTCTGGAGGTGGCAAAAAAACAGGAGTAGGCCACAGAGTGGCACAATGACACAGTGTGGAGGTCACGGACGCCGCCGCATGAGGACAGACAGTTGCACAATGACATTCTGGAAGTGGCAAAAACAGGAGTAGGCCACAGGGGTGGCACAATGACACGTGTGGAGGTCGGGGAGCAGCGCATTGAGGTCAGGCAGTGGCACAATGAAATTCTGGAGGTGGCAAAAACAGGAGTAGGCCACAGAGTGGCACAATGACACAGTGTGGAGGTCACGGCAGCAGCATGAGGTCAGGCAGTTGCACAATGACATTCTGGAGGTGGCTAAAACAGGAGTAGGCCACAGAGTGGCACAATGACACAGTGTGGAGGGCATGGCAGCAGCATGAGGTCAGACAGTGGAACAATGACATTCTGGAGGTGGGAAAACAGTTGTAGGTCACATAATGGCACAATCACACAGTGTGGAGGGCACGGCAGGAGTCACAGCAGCAGCATGAGGTCAGACAGTGGCACAATGACATTCTGGAGGTGAAAAAGTGTGGCCCCATAAATTTTC
>JAODAL010062103.1:0-19931 GCA_025379985.1 Phyllomedusa bahiana | reverse complement strand
TACTCATTTTGCGCCACCTCCACATTATGTATTTTGAAAAATCTGTGGCCATCATGTTGCCCCCCACCCCCAAAAATCTTTCATTGTACCCCCTCTTCCTACTCGCTATGCCACCTCCAAAACTGTCATTTTCCACTCTTTGGCCTTCTCATGACCCGCCATCCCCCACATTTCATGGCCACTCTGGGGTCTAACATGTTCCCGCCGCCTCCACACAAAGCCCCGTGAACTCGTGGCCCTACCATACTGTTCCCACCCCCCACATTTTCATTTTGCCACTCTGTGTCCTACTTATGCTGCTGCAACCTCCACACTGTGTCATTGTGCCACTCTGTGGCCTACTCATGCTGACGCACCTCCACAGTCTGTGATTGTGCCATTCTTTGGCCTACTCATTTTGCTGCCATCTCCACAATCTGTCATTGTGGCACTCTGTGGACTACTTATGTTGCTGCAACCTCCAAAATGTGTCTTTTGTGTCCCTTGGGCCTACTCATGCGCTGCCACCTCCACAGTCGAAATTTTTCCACTCTGGGGCCCTACCTGCTGCTGCACTCCACACTGTTCATGTGCCACTCGTGGCCTACTCTGTTGCCGCCACCCCCACATTATTTTTTTGCCACTCGTGCCCTACTTATGCTGCTGCAACCCTCCACACTGGTCTTTGTCCCACTCTGGGCCTACTCTGCTGACGCACCTCCACATCGTGATTGTGCCATTCTTTGGCCCTCATTTTGCTCCCATCTCCACAATCTGCATTGGGGCACCTGGGGCCTACAGTGCCCATCCCCCACAATATTCATTTGCCTCTCTGACCCTACTCATGTTGCTTCAAGCTCCACAATTTTCTTTATACCACTCTTGGCATCCAGCTGCCCCCACCCCCAAATCGCTTGTACCCTATGTTCCTACTGATCTGCTGCCTGTGGTTTCCTAATGCTGTTTCCAACCACAAATAAAAAAAAAAGAGATTAGGCCCCAAAAACTTAGCTTTTTTTTAAAAATGCAGAAAAAAAAACACAAAGTTGGGAATTTTTTGCAATAAACACCATAGAATACACTAAAGGTGTCAAAAAACAATAGGGAGGGGCAAAAAAAAATTACCCCATAGAAGAATGAGAACAACAGTCCCTCACTATAAAAAAAAAGGGTGTTGCCCCCAAAAAGGGGATCCCACAGGAATTTACCCTGTAAAAAGAAAACCCTAAAATCCCAAAGTCCCTCCCAAATTTTTCGATCCACCCCAGTTTGGACACATCGAGGACAGGTGAGGGGTTTGAAGGACCAAGGAGTAAAAGGGAAAAAATTTTATGCACAAAATGCATAAGGGAAAGATATAATAGGATTCCAATAATCGAAATTTGAAAACTTAAATCACCGCAAAGATGACAAACATGACCATATCATACAAGTACCAAAAAAAGCCAAAAAAAGCCAAAAAAAAGGGATAAGTTATATGACACAACATCTCGAACTTCCCAATATCGCTTGAAAAGGGAAAAATAAAAAAAATATTACATTAAAAGACCAAAAAATGTACCTCAAATTTTGGCCCTTCGATTCAAAAAAGGCACAGTAAAAGGATATAATAGATTTTACTTCAATAAGAGGGAATATATCCCATCAAAAAATTTAGGGTTAAAAAATAAGAGAAAACTTCCCTTTTAATTTTTTCTAATAAAAATAACAGAACAAACATAGTGCACATCATCATGACACTACTTACCAGTGGCAGGAAAAACGAGACGTCAGGTGCGACCCCTGACACTTATGGCGGGGGTGTTTCGTGCAAGAGCCTGACCTGTGATTGCTGTATTTAAAGGTGGGGGTAACATTAGTGTTGGCGTCATTTCCACGTATCCTAACACCCTGTATCAATGCTCCTAGCACTTGATGTGTCAGACTAATCTAGTTCCCCGGGACATACATAAATGTTAACCAGCGTTTCTTATGTAAAAAAACAGCCGGCATTCTTAAACACGGCATTTAAACAAGCCACCCCACATCATTGGGAGAACGTTGGGTTAGCAGGTAGACTCGAAAATCAAAATAAAACAAAAGTGTCAGAAAATTCACCCCAATAGAAAACTGAAGAGAGACAAAGGAAAAACCCAGAGAGAGACAAAAAATGCTCTTATATAGATGCCACTATTTAAATGAAACAGTTCATTAAGCCCCTGTGGATTTTGGTTTTTTAAGAAATACCAAAAACACTCTTTTTGCTAAATATATTTGTTGATTTCCCCCTCTATTAGAAAAATTTAAATATGATGTCCTCCATTTGGGCACACGTTTGCTCCCATGCTAAATAACATGACGGGAAACCCCGGGGTGCCCTTCTATGGTGAATATCACCATGTGTTCGCCATTGGGGTTTCGCGTTGTCGATTGTTTTTTCCAACATATTTGATACCAAAAATTCACGTGATTAAATAAATCACAAAGTTTTTTACATTTAATTAAATGCACATCAGAACTATTTTTTAAACTTTTCCTGAAACAAGAGCTTTATTGATAAATGGACATGCAATGCAGTTTCCACATTTGAATTAACCCTTAGGTCTTGAAAGCCAAGTTTTGACCTGAGTGGGACACATATAATGACTATTACCCAGTTGGTCCCTTAAATTACGGCCAAGGCAAAAGGTAACCGAAAATGAGCCCGATACATTTTTGAGATTGGGGATCCTAGAATAAATGCCAATTCATTTCGAAATTTGATCTGAGGTGCCGCACCATCAAAAGTTCTAATGATCTGGGTTTCGGGGGGTCGTGGTCAAAAGGTGGGTTCTTCTGTAAAAGTGCATATTAAAAAGCCTTCTCAAAAAAAATCTGGTTCCCTTAACAAAAAATGATTTAAGAGTGATGGCCCCCTTAAGAAATCTGCTGTGTAGACAGTTCCCTCAAGCACAAATATTGGCCACGAAGAATGCTGTGTTTCAAAGACTCAGAATGTCTACTCTCCCATCTCAACAGGGAGTTAGTAGCAGTAGGTTTCCGACAAATTGTGGTTCAAAGGTCAACTCATGCATCTTTAAAGAGTAGTGAAGTATCTTTAATTTCAGAGGTGAACTTGAGACTAAATTTAAATTGATGTCAAAATTAACCATCTCCTCAAATTCACTCCAGGTACCATTGCAGATGATGAAAATGCTGTTGATGATTGTCCAAAAGCCTACTTCACATAGGTGGGGACCACGCCAAAACGGAGGGTCTCCCCCCAACCGAGGGTAAACAATTGGCATAAGGGGCCACAAGGGCTGCCCAAGCTGTTACCCTGTACTGGTGGGGAAAACCCCCCCCATGACGGTAAATATTCCTAGTTGGAGCAATTGAGAGAGTAATGGACACAAATTGGGGTGTTTCTTCAAAAAGGTTCCCCCGGGGAAGATAGAAAAACCTGAAGCCTCATGCAGAACTGTTTCAAAAAATCAGTGTACAAAAAATCTACTCAATACTTGCAAGGAATCCCCCTTTCCCCGCACCTCCCTTTTAGCGCTTTAGGAACCCTCTACCACGTAAATAAGGAAAGAAATTTCAAAAGGCCAAAAATTTTTGTCCACATATATCCCCCGTTTTTGGCCAAGGCACCCACACCAAAAAAACTTGGGGGCAAACCCTTTAAAAGGTTTAACACCCTTTTTGTAACTAAGAAGGACAAAAAAGTGGGGCATTCGTGGGAAAATTTTGGGGGGAAAAAAACTCAAATGCTTGAGAATCAATTAATCCTGATTCCTTGGCTGTCATAAGAATTGACAAAAGATGAACCAGCCACAATGTCCAAGGTATAAAAGGCAGTGCAAAACTTAATTTTGAAACGATAAAAACATATGCAGACCAAAAAAGGAAAATCACAAACAAAGGACAGAAAAAGCACCCAAAACCCCCCCGACTAATTTTGAAACTAATGATCCTTCCCAAAAACTAAGGTTACATCCTAATTAACTAAACGTATTCCCAAAACTCCCAAAATGGAGGAAGAGAGAAGGAGAAGAAGGGAAGGGAGGGACGAGACAAATGGAGGGGATAAGAAAAAAGAAAAGAAAAAGGAAGAAAAAGAAAATGGCGCTTTCTTGTGTAGCATTATTAAAACATAAAAAATGGGGACCCCAATAATATCAGTCTCTACATTTTTCGTTGCACATAAGACTGGGGGCAAAAATCAGTTATTAGCCCGCAAAATTTTTTCCAATCGGCCACTTCTTAATCCGGACTGTCTCTCGAAAGGCTATCAGGAAAACGTCAGAAAAAATGCCACATAGACGAGACTATCCAATAAGGAATGCAGGGGGAAAAGGAAAACTAAAAAGTTTACATTAAACTAAAAAAATGAAAAAAATACACCTCTTTTTTAAAAGAATCCTTTGTATTCACCTATTACAAGATCAAAGCATATTTTATAATACAAACAGACAGCTTTACATGAAGTCCGGATTCCTTCCTCAGGTCATCCCCAATTTATACCATCCATCCTTTTATTCTAATCCACTTAAATTCTATAAAAAAACTTTATCTAAAACATTTAAATTTATCGTTTTTTTTTATGGATTTGGTTAAAAGGATAGGGTGGTATCATTTTTGAAAAAGAATAGGGCTTCATAAACACGTATCTGTTTGGTATTTTAAAAGTCTTGCGAGGTGTTTACCTATCTAGATTTTTGTATTTTAAAAATATGTCATGCACTTTTATAAAAAGGGAATACAAAGGACTTTTTAAAAAATAAGAAGAGTGTTTTAATTTTTTAATTTGGTGTTAATGTACAACTTTAGTAGTTTCCTTTTTCCCCTGACTATTCCCTTCATTAGATGTTCAATTTCTTTGTCAGTGTCCCCACTATTTGAATTTTTTCGTATCCCCATTTTTCAAACTAAAAAATTCATTCCCCCAGAAAAAATTTTTTCAGGAAAAATCCCTGGGAAATTTGTTTAGTCCTTAATGGGCTGGGTATAAACCCAAAATGATAATCCGGGGCATTTTCCCGTCCCCTTTGATAATAATGATATCCTTTTGTGAAAAAAAAAGTGAGAAGACGGTTAATCATTCATTTGTTTGTGATATCTTCTGTAGAACCTCCGCATTGTGGATATCTTTTTCCTATGTTTTCTCCATGACCTGTGGGAGAGTGTTTCTAGACAATGGTGTTCGCCATTGATAGTGGTCGCTACCAATCTATCTGAGAAGAACTACTGGTGGGACAGGAGTGAGCTGTTATAATTTTCATAGATTGTCTGGAAAAAAAAGTTGGATAATATATCCAGTTTTGTGTGAACTACTTAAGGGTAAGAATCGCGATACCATTAGGAAAATAGTTAATAAATATTTACCAGTGTTATTCCAAGATGATCCATTTAGATTTTTGCTCCGTGAAGGTTTTAAGTTTGTTACCAGGCGAGCGCCGACTCTACAGTCGACTCTCTCACCTAGCCTAGTCAAAACTAGCAGTAAGCAGAAAACTTGGCTTAGTGTTGAAGGCTTTTTCAGGTGTGACATTGTTTGAGTGTTTCGTTTGGAACAGTATGCATTACAAAACTATAACATTCAGCGGTCTTATTGAGGTACAATTTACTATAAAATCTGATTTTCTAAATCTGATAGAATCTACTAATGTTGTTTTATTGTCAATAGAGTGCCATTCTTGCCAACTTAAAATGCCTTTCGATTTGCACTACAAAGAACGTCCTTAAGAACAGACTTAGAAGAACATATATATGAGGGGTTTCCATGTTGATAACAATAATTGTATCCATGTACTAAAAAAATTTTTAATATATCACCAACGGAAAGTTGTAAGAATTTTTCTGTTAGATCAGCGTTTTTAAATCAGTACGAAGGAAGGAGATCGTAAACGTAGTTTACAACATAGACGAATGGATATAGGGATTTTTTAATGAGGTCTCTGCTTATCCAACTGGTCCCTTAATTTCATGCTGATTTAATTTAAAATTATAGATATTTTGATGTTCTGTATTTAATGTTGACGTAATTGGGTGTTTCCAATAAATCAAGTTATAAGCTCTAGGTGTAACCTAGCTTTGAGGAAGTATCATCAAGAGATCTACAAGACACGTTATGCTGTTGATGGTTCTATGTGATTTTCTACTTTTTTTCGACTGGATTGATGTTTCTGCAACTGCCTTTTCTACACATTATACATTGGTAGGCTAGTTCATTTTTAATTTGTTTTTGGATACTCTTACTGCGAGTACAAGAGCTCTCTAGAACTGTGCCAAGCCTGTCAGGTGAGCTGAACATATTTGTTTTTTTTGTGTCACAAGAAATTGATTCTTAATACCAAGCCATGGAACCTGTAAAGCGTCAGGATCAAAACTAACAAAAGAATCTGCATAACAATTCGGTATCTGAAAGAAGACGACACATATCAAAGTATTGAGGGTAGAGATGGACGAATTTCTCAAAAATTTTGAAACACAAATGATGACACGCATGAAGTGACGATGCAAGGGCCGTGGTGCCCAAAAACGTTAAGTCCCCGTAACAACTTTACTTCTGTCCAAGATCTCTAACATATAAGTTGATTCAGAAATGCGAGAATTTCTCAAAAATTCGGTTCGCCGACGTCGCCCCGAATTTTCCAGAGCAAAATTCGTTTTGACATGAATTTATTCAGGACGATTCGCGTTAAAAAACAGCTATTTCCAGGCTGCACAGAGCCTGTAGGGTGTTGTAGAACATTGTGCCATGCTCAAGTATGCATAGGGAGCGTGGTTTGGGTCTGCATACAATGCTGTGTTTTCTAGATATGACATGCACATTGACATCCCGCCGCTCTTAGAATCGCTTCACTTCTTCAATTCCCTGGGGCACTTACGGGCAAAACTGACTCAAATACTGAAGGGGAAACACAGTCGTGATAAAGTCATGTCCAGCGCCAGCTGGAAAGAAACTGAGTCTGAGGACTACAGATCCTACCATAGCGTCAAAGAACAGACGGCACCCTCAGTAGTAGGTTAACAAGCCGCCACAATCACGCACAGTAACGGTGACGTCACAGCAGGGGTCACTCCATGAGGCCAAAAGCTTAAACCGACACATGAATATGACAGAACCTGCTCTTTAAACGCTGATAAAGTGTTAGATAGGCCTACCCACCCAAGAATGAGTGAGAGGTGTCGAGGCCGTACAATTTTGCGTTGACGTCTCTGGATCATTTTGTCCCTTCCTCTCATCCGTCAGTGTCCGCTTTCAATTGGTCCAAACATCCATACAGTATTCCTAAAGAGCCAAAAACAAACAGGAGTTGGATCCAAAACAGACAATGAGCATAAATGGACATATTGCATTTTCTTCTGTATTCTGTATCCACTCCTGCTTTTGGGCTAGACAACCCTGATCCTTCCATTCCTACTGAGGATAAGGTAAAAAAAGGCGAAAACCAAACATAGTGGCAACTTCATAGAGTTGGTGAGGTGTGAAACAGCATTAGAGGAAGACCACAGGGTGTTCCAGTGATACAGTGGTCACTTTGGCAGCAAGCATGAGTAGGCCACAGAGTGGAACAATTACAAATTCTGGATGCGTGGAAGCAACATCAGGAGACCCACAGAATGAGCACAATGACACAGTGTGGGAGGGTAGGAAAGCAGCAACAGCAGCATCAGCAGCCGCAGCAGCATGAGGGCAGAGAGTAGCACAATGACTGAGCATGGGGGTGGCGGCAGCAGCAGCAGCATGAGGTGCATCAGAGTGGCAAAGTTGCACAATGGCAAGAGTGTGTAGGTGTGGTGGCGCAATTCCCAGTCCCCATGGTTAAGAATGGTGAGTAGGCAGATGGAGCATATTGGCAGCAGATGTAGTAGCATCAGGCAGGCGGTGGCAGCATCAGAATGAGTGCAGAGGCATGTAGTTTGAATCCAGACTCCATTTTCTCAAAGATTTTGGTGAGCGTCATGGCTGATCTATATCTGATGCATAAGAGCATTGGTGTGTGGAAATTCTGGCCGATCCATGCCTGATTCATCTTGACAAAGGCATTCCCACCTCCTCCACATTTCGAGTTGAAAATCCGGGTTCTCTTAGGGTAAAGATAGGCCCCGCGCCGGACTGAACAACCCGGCTCTAGAAGAAACACTACCAGCCGGGCAGGACAGCTTTCTCCTACTGCCAATACTCCTGGGCAATTTGCGGCACACAATTCCGTTTGGCTTCCCAGTAGTATCCCAGCGTAACTCTTCTATACTGGGGTGTGAGCAGCAGATCTGGTTTCGCCAGTAGGTCCACACCTGTTGGTATCAGCGTGTGTCTGCTCAAGGTCCCTGCTGCTCTGATACTTCTCCCTCATAGGCAGGTGAACAGGAAAGCTGCTCATCAAACGACTCTAGACTTGGCTGCTGCTTCAAAGAGCTGCTACTGCTCCTACCCCCACCCCCAGGCACCTTACCCACGAAGGCAGTCGTGCTTGCAGTGCGTTCTACGTATGAGATGAATGAGGAACGACCCAGCGATATCACAGCACCCAGGACCTGTCATAGGAATGGACTCAATGGCGCACCTATAGGCAGTCAGGCCAACTAGTAACTATCAACTAGGATTCTCTCAATTTGTACATCCATGTTCTCTTGTGCCTGCTCGGCCGCTGGTAAAAAACAAGGCTCAGCCCTATATTTGGACCCATTAACGCGAGCTGGTTCCCAATTAGGGTTGTGATCCAAAATGTCCTCATGACTGCAGACTGTCCCTCTAGCCGGATGGCTGAAATATTCTTGGGAACATTTACTGTCACTAGCCAGTGCAATATCAGCAATGCTGCGCGGAACGCCATACGGTGAGTCGCAAGTGACTCTGCGAGGGACTCCCTTCCTCTATCTCCACTGTAAACTGACCATTTCACGTGCTGATTTTTTTCTTGCGGTCATCTTCCTCATCTTCCTCATCCCATTATAGCCTCCTGCACGGCTCTCTTCCTGCTCTCTCCTCTCCTGTCCAACCTGAGTAGAAAATTTTCTCATTTTCGAATACACTGCTTGTGCCCCAATGCCCTTTTCCTCCCCCTTTTCCAGTTCACCCCCCGGGACTAAAGGGCCCCGGAATGAGTCGCCACGTCCCCGTCCTCCCCAGCAGTTTTTTTGCAGCTTTTTTTCGAAGAAGCAGTGGAATGACGTTATTCATCCGTATCCTGGGGACGACAAAAACTGGTTTTTCAAAGGGGCCCAGCAAACGGCAGGTGCCAAATGAGTGCCCTGGCTGACATCAAAAATTCAAAGGGGGGTACCCTGTCTGTTGGGGTCATCAAAAATCTTAATGGCCCTTTCTCGTTATCAGTCGGTCAAAAAATGGAGGCGGAAATTCCAGGGTGGAAAAATGAATCGCCTTGTTGGGGGGGGCGTTTTCCTCTGCACTCAAGGAGGGTTGGGTTTTGGGTTTGTAAGGGAATGATGAAGTTTTTGGCCCTTTTTAGAGTCTTGGATGGGTGAAGACTTCGGAACCTTTTCATCCAGATTGAAACATTTGGCCATGAGGGCGAAAGGGTCACCTCCCCGTGCAGGGGGCCCCGTTCTTTTTATTGTCTTTACCATGTTTTATTTGCAGTTGCACGGGGGAAAAAACAAACGATTTCTTTTTTAAAAGACCCAGCAGTTCCCCCCCTGGTGACTTTTGTTTGCCAGGTACCGGTGTAGAAAATGCACACTGTGTCCCTGAAAGTGGGATAGAAACAGCACTTGGTTTGGGAGGGTGAAAGGGGGTGTGGAGGGGGGGGGAATTGGGCCCCGGGCAGCAGTTTGACAAGTGGGGAAAAAAAGCGGGTTCTGTCCCAAGTTGTTGGGGGTGGCTGGCAAGAAGCACATTCTCAGTGGGGGGAAAGGACATTACTGTCCGGGCCTAGTTTCAGCTCCCCACGTCCGCACTGCGTGCACCCCTTTGGATGGTGACGCTTTGCATTTTTGAAGGGCCTGGTTAGGCCCTTTTGGAGTTTAAACTTTTGCCCCACTCGTCCGCCTTATTTTCCAAACCAATCCAAACATTAACCGCCTCGCCCCAAATGAAAAACACCTTTGCATTGGCCCTAATTGACAATAAAGTTGGTTTTCCTCCCCTTTTCATCCCCCCGTAGACTCTGCAACATTTCCTCTTGGCCTGTCGCACCGCTCCCTTCAAACAATTTTCAAAGCTGTGCCTCTTTCCACCTTCCCCGCATTCCCCGCCTCTCCCCTTGCCCCCTTCCCCCGCCAAATTATTTTCAGTTGGGAAACCCTGTCAAGGCTCCCTGCCCCCTTCCACCCCTCATAAACCAGGTTAGACTTTTCCCCCTGTTCCCCCAATTGGAAACACCTGAAAAATTGTTTTTACTTTCCCAGCTTAAAACAATGAAAAACCATTTTCAGGTTTTGGGCCTAAACCATACACTAAAACCCTGTGTCACTAACCTCCAAAAACTTTTGCCCTCCCTCCGTCTCTTCCCCCCTCCTTGTAAAAGTATGCCTTTGGGGAGGCCTCTCTCCCCTGCGTGCCAATTGTCATTACCCCCTTATTCACTGAAATCGTTTGACTTAATGTAATGTTTGTCCCCCTCAAAATGTTACAGGGGCAGGAATCTTTGGCCTTTTAAAATAAAAAAAAATTTTAAAATTCCCCACTGTTGTCTTCCCCGGGTCTTGAAAAATTGCCCCAAGAATAAATTTTTTGACCCCAACGCCCCCGCCACGAATGGACTCTCGCGGCCCGGTGAGCCCCCTGGCCCCCTTTCTTTCCCTGCAAGTTTTTAAAACCGTGGCCTTTTGGGGCTCCTGACTTTTTGCCTGCTGCCCCATGCTGCTCCCGGCCCCCTTTACCGACATTGTGGCTGCCCGCTGCCTGACCGCAGGGCTGACCCCTCTTCTACGATGAGAACCCCCGCTTCACCGGGCCCCCAAAGTTTGGCTACATTCATCGTTTTTTGTTTGCCTCACGTACCCTAAACGGTCTTGTATGCGACTACCGGTCAACATAACCCCCATCCATTTCTCCCAAATACTTTCCCCCTACTGAAAGAAGCAGGGGATTCTCCCCCCTCTTGTGCCAGAGCTGCTGACTGTCTCAAAGTTAATCCTTGCGTTATGGCGCGACCCAGGCCACATAGTGCCCTTGGTGGGAAACAAGGGACAGAGGGGTTGGGAAAGGTGAGGGCGAGCGCGCCGGGCCCCAACCAAAAAATTGTGTTTGATTTTCCCCCCCAACTCTTGCTGGGGTTGTAGATGTCTTGGGATGAAGTTGAGACCTGGCAAAACAATCGGAACCCTTGGGTTGGTGGTCAACACACAGCCACTGTGACACCGGCATTCTGGCTCACCAAGTCCCCCCTGCTGTGACGCCCCTTTACTGTGCTGCGACCTGGCCTCCCCGGGAATGTTTTTCCCGCCACCGAATGAAGACTGCCCCCTCTCTGTCTGACATACTGTTTGAGCAAAATTTACAGACTCGTTTTAAAGAGATGTCTGTATATGATAAATACACACCCCGTATTTTTTCCAAATTTTAACCCCCTAACAAAGGGTAAATTAAAACCCCGGGTATTAATACCCACAGAAATGAACAATGAAATGTACGTATTGGGGCAGAATTACACCCCCCGGGACTTTTTGGGAGAATACCCCACAAAATAAACAAAATGAAACGTGTTAGTGTTAATTGTGCAACTGAACGACTTTGAAAATCTTTGGCCCCCGTCTTGTAAAACAGTTTCTTTTATAATGCTTTTATGGAGCGAGATACAGAACACTGGTTGAATAAGGGAGTTTCTGACAAGACTTTTGGTGGGCTTTTTCCCCCCATTTTCTGAGAAAGCGTTTTTTTATAATGAGTTTAATAAACAGCAGCAGCCCAGATTTATTTACAGGAGACACAGGAAAGTGTGGGGAATTTAAGATGGCTTGTTTTATAGGGCGTGATGTCAAAAGAAAAACCCCCTGGCTGCTGATTTGGGTTCTTTTGACTGTCTTAAGGGTGTTCCTTTCTTCCTCCCAGGTTCTGCCCCATGTAACGCCAGTGTGCGGCCATTTTCCAATAAAAAAAGACGCTTCTTCCTGCAATCACCCAACTTTGCCTTATGCAGAACCAAAGTTTCCCAAATTTAAAAAGTTTCACTTAATTAGAATTGATGCGCCCATCTCTAATTGAGGGATGTCTAGAATTACAATATCCCCCCCTTTATCTGAAGATTTTATACACATTCTGTGATCACTACACAAAACTTTAAAGGGCTTTAATCCGACATAGGGCAAATTGGGGGCCCCTCCCCTTTTAACCTTTTCTAAATCTGTCAGAACTAGGCATGAAAAAAAGTCAATGCAAGAGATGTGTAAAAAAAATAGATTACTAATGGCACACACAGCTGTTAAGCATGCAACGGAATTTAACTTTATTATTCAACATGTAAGTCAGAGCATACAAAATTAATTAGTAATCCGGGTGAGTTTAATAGCTTCACATGATTTCATAAACAATAGAGTATATCCCCAATGTTTTGGTCCCAAAGACCTTTATAGGGAATCTCACATTGTTCTCTAAGGCAGCCTCTTCCGCTGGAGCTCTGCTCTTCTAGCCTACCTGGTAAACCTAAGGCCCTAGGCCTTACACTTACCAGACACCAGCCCTCAGGGCGGATGTGGGTGGCGCGATGACATCATATAATGTCACCCGTGCTGAGCACAGAGACTGACCGAGAGCTTCACATCAAGGGATCGTGGTCAGGTGAGTAAGTTATTTCTTTCTTATTTTTACACTAATGGAGCCTAAACTCTGCCTACCTATATGGGGCCCCTATACTCTACCTAAGCCATGTCTACCTATATGGGCCCTATAGCTACCTAAACACTGCCTACCTATATGGCTAAGATAGACTACCTAAACCCTGCCTGACTGTCTATATGGGGCTTCAGTACTCTATCTAAACCCTGCCTGCCTACCAATATGGCCCCTTATAGCCTACGTAAACCCTGACTACCTACCTTTATGGGCCCCTATAGCCTACCAAAACCCTACCTACATATATGACCCCTATAGCCTACCTAAACTCTGCCTACCTATAAGGACCCCTATAGCTTAACTAAACCCTACCTGCCTACCTATATGACACCTATAGCCAACCTAAACTCTGCCTACCTATATGGGCCCCTATAGCCTACCTAAACTCTGACTGTCTATTTGGGGGCCCCTGTAGCATATCTACTTAACTACATATGTGGGCCCCACCTATAGCTACCTAGCTACATTGGACCCAAATACAGCCTACTTTTTGCCCACCTACTGCCTATGTAACTACCTGGGGCCTATCAACAGCCTAGTTACCTACCTGGGGCCTACCTACAGTCTACCTAACTGGGACCTACCTACCTAACTGGGACCTAACTACTGCCTACCTAGGGCCAATCTATCTACCTGCCTGTAGCTTAAGTACCTGGGACCTACCTACCTGCCTGTGGTCTAACTACTGCTTACCTATCTAGGACCAATCTACCTACATATGGCCCACCTACCTGAGTCCTATGTACTGCCTACCTACCTGTGGTCTAACTGCTGCTTATCTACCTGCCTGGAGCCTACCTACCTAGGGCCTAACCCATCTAAAGAGTGTCTACCTACCTGGTAACATGATTCTGAGTGGTACAGGCTTGTACCAGCGGTACCAGCCTGTACCTGCCATCTCTGGGAAGTTTGTTCAGAGGTGGGGGACAATGAGGGAGGTACTGGAAAAGTGAGGATATTTGTGTCCAAATTTGCAGGGACGGGTGGAGTCTTTGCTCACTGTCATCTACCACTATATGGTCACTGGTGGAATACATATTCTGTAGGGCACCTGTGTACACTGGTATATACCACCATATGGTCACTGTATGGAGATAATATATAGTCTGCAGAGCCTGTGTAAACGAATCTTACACTATATTGTCGGTGTATAGTGGTATATATAGTCTGCAGGGCACCTTTGTACACTGGTATATACCACTATATGGTCACCATATGGAGGTAACATTGGTCTTTGTATACTGATCTTTACTCAGTAATAGTATTGGGGTATTATTCAGTCACTATGTGGTTATAATTTTTGGTCATGTCAATATAATCATGTCAATATGTAGTAGCATTATTGGTAATGTTGGTCTTGGTATAATGGGAATTGTTTGGTAGCAGTATTATGGTGAAATGTATGGTGAAGTATTCACTCTTTGTATTATCTAGTACCTGCATGACTTAAGAGGTCCAGGTAAATGTTTGTGGTTTTAGAGGCAGAGAGAGACATCCAAAAGTTTGCTATGGGGCCCAAGCTTCTCTCGTTACGCCCCTGGTACAATATATTCATTAATGACCTTACAGAAGGATTTCACAGTAGAATATCAATCTTTTCAGATGATACTAAACTGTGAAAAGTAATTAAAACAGGGTGGCACATGAGGTTAAACATGGATAAATGCAAGATTATGCACATGGGAAGAAACATCCATTCCATGATAACTTGTGAAATGGAAAAACTCTGGGTAAAAGTGACATGGAGAAGGACTTGGCAATCCTGGTGGACAGTAAACTTAATTGTCGCAGCCAGTGTCAGGCAGCAGTTGCCAAGGCAAAAGGATCATGGGGTGTATTAAAAGGGGCATAGATAGACACAATGAGAACATTATTCTCCCATTATACAAGTCAATGGTTAGACCACACATGGAATATTGTGGACAGTTTTGGGTACCCATGCACAGGAACGACATTGTAGAGCTTGAACCGGTTAAAAGGCGGGCAACAAAAATAATAAAACTACTACTGGATTAAAATACCCAGAAAGATTATCAAGATTAGGGTTATTTAGCTTAGAGAAAAGACGACTTCAAAGTGACGTAATAAATATATCAAAGGTCAATTTAGAGAACTCTCCCATTATCTATTTATACTCTGGACTGAATCCAAAGCAAGGGGGTCTCCTCAAGAGGAAAGAAGGTTTTTATATAGAAAGGTATTCTTTACTGTAAGAGCCGTGAGACTATGGAGCTCTTTGTCAAAATAACTTATACCCAGACCTTTTTTGAACTCTTGTAGTTAATTCACTATGACATTCCTAAAGTGTAATAATATAACAAGTTATAGTGACTAAGATTCTGGAGAAGGTTTGTTGATTCAAAGATTTATTCTGATTGACAGAAAAATGGGGATATAAGGATTGGCGAATAAGGGTTTTGCCTTCATCTGGATCCTCACTATAGCACAATAGGCTGAACTGCATAGATGACTGTCTTTTTTAGCCTTACAATGTATGAAACTATATTTCAAACTGTAAAACAGGCTTAGCTCGTTGGTCGCAGTCTGGCAAGTGTCCCAATATGTGAGGCATACCTTATGTTTTGCACACCCTAGAAGGTACATATGTTAGGCTGGATACCATTTTGCAGACTCCACTGTCCACACATGCACAGAGATGCACGGGGAGAGAGACTTGAGAGCCCACGTGACTGCTGGCATAGCACATCACTCGCTTTCAACCCTAATTGGATGAGAAATCCCTTTTCACCATCACCAGTAAAAAAAGAGCTCTGCCAGCCCTGTAGTCTGCCACAAGTTCCTCATAAGATATATTCCTGGTCCATTAATGAGATAATATTGGGCCAGAAACCAGCCTCGGTAGTGTTTAATGCAAAACCGAGAACATAGACGTATAGGTTTGTAGATTGAGATGCAAGAGCAGCCCAAGATTAAGTTGAATATTTAATTGCCTTAAGGGCATACTAGAAAAGATAATAAATACAGTAACTACAGATATATAAAAGTCAAAAATGCAATTACAGGTGTGGGTTACAGACAGTATATACAGACAAGGTCAGTTACCTGGTGTAAGGACTTAGGGCAACATGTATGAATCCCGACGGGTCAGGGCGCACCTTTCCGCTAGTTTTCCGGCGGAATCTGCGCCTGATTTGTGTCGGGGCCGGGGCGCGCTCATACATACAATGTAAAGTCCGCCGCGCCTCGCCAGTGTTTAGGCGGGAGTGCGGGTCAGCGGCTCAGTGCGGGGCTGCGCCTAGGATTCGGCGCCGGAGGTAGTGCACTCATATATGCGGGGAAAAGTCCGCCGCGCCCCGCCAGTGTGTTAGGCGCAGTGCGGGGACTGAGGCGCAGTGCGGCGCTGCGCCTATGATTCTCCGCCGGAGGTAGCTCACTCAAACATGCGGGGAAAAGTTCCCTGTGCCTCGCCAGTGTGTGTGGGGCACAGTGCGGGGACTTAGGCGCCGTGCGGGGCTGCGCCGAAAAACAGTTCCGATGCGAGACAGGCTGGAGCGGCGAGAAATGATTCCAGATGTCGGTGCGAAGTATGAATCAAAAATCGCCTTTATAAAGGCGTTCAACATTCTCAGGAAAAGAGCTGAAACCTCAACATTAAAAAATACATAACACAAAATCACGTTCCAATATCCTAATTCAAGAATTAGGATATTTGGAAATTGCCGGGAAATTTCAGTAATTCAAAATCAGACAGCTATACTGATTGGCCGGCATAAAAAAAGGCCAATCCCTAAAGGAGGACAGTGAACCATTGAAACCTATGGGGAAGTTTAAGACCAATCAGAATCCAGGCGGGAAAAGTTCAAAATACAGTAAAAATGCTGAAAAGAGCTGATTGGTTAAGCTACCGGGGACTTGGCTAGCTCAGGGCCCAAACAGAATAGGAGCGACATTCTAGTCTAGGAGAAGTTTTAGACCAATCAGAATCCCGGCGGGGATAATTCAAAATACAGTAAAAAGACAGAAAAGAGCTAATTGGCTGAGCTAGCGGGTGCTTGTCTATCCCCGCCAATCAGAGCGCGAGCTACTTCTCCCATTATAGTCTATGGAGAGATGGGCGCACTGAAATCTCGGCACTCACGCCGTGCGCATGAAGTATTAATCAAAAAATTATTTTTATTAAGTGTCAAACATTATCAGATAAAGAGCTGAACCCTTCTTTAAAAATATAGAAGTTAAAAACCAGAACAACTCGTTTGTCGCCGAGACCGGCGCTAATAGGGAATTGCAATAGAGAGAATCACGGGAAATACAGTAATTCAAATTGTTTAAGCTATCCTCATTGGTCGGAAATAAACCAGCCAATCAGAATAGGAGCGACAATGTCCCTTTTATAACCTATGGAGGAGAATTGACCAATCGAATAGGAGCGACAATTGTCCCATTATATCCTATGGAGAAAAATTGACCAATCATATTCAAAGGCGGGACAGTTCAAAATACAGTTTAAAAATGCAGAAACGAGCTGATTGGTTGAAGCGGCGGGGCTCGTCCAGCTTAGCCAATCAGAGCGCGAGTATTTTCCATAGAGTTCTATGGGGAAAAGAAATTCTGAGCGCGCTCTGTGATTGGCTAAGTTAAAAGAGGCGCCGTTATTTGGACACAATTGTAGAGCGAGCGAAGCTCCTATGGGTTTTCTAATGCAATCTGAAATAAAACTGTACATGGCCGAAATCAAATTATAACACTACAGAAGTTGTCCCGATGTGTATTTAAATGAATATATGGGGGTAACGAAAATAAATATTAAACAATTTAAAAACATGTTTATTTCTTTATTTCGTTAGCCCAAAGGGTCAATAGTATTGGGTTGCAACGAAAATAAAGACAAAAAACATGATTTTATTGATTTAATTTAAATTTTGACCACCCACTTTTCAGGTCCCAGAAAGTAGCGGCACAGGGGCTCACCGGGTCAGTGGCGGTAACAGTCAGTCAGTGCTGAGCTTTTGTGGTAAAATCACCTACTCTGCGGTGTGCCAGTTTTTTGATGAGACACTAGAGGAGGCAAACATAACTATTAGAGATGTGCGAATCAATTATAATGAAGTGGAATTTGTTGAGAATTTCAGGAAAACTTCTATTCTGAACGAAGTCGAAGTTTGGGGTGATTCGCGGGAACGAAGCGTGTTTCTAATTGATAAAATGTCTTCTAGCACATTGCGTTACATGGGGCAAAGAACTCTGGGAGGAAGATAGAAGTACCCTAAATGACATGTGCAGAGATGAAGCCAATCAGAGACCGGCGGGATTCTGTGATGTCACCGCACTATATAAGTCCGGACGCGAAGCTGGCAGTTCACACTCCTCTCTCTGTGCAGTGTTGTAGCTGCTGCAGCTCCAGTATTAGAGATCTCGCTTCTCGGCCTCTTGGCTAAGATCAAGTGTAGTATCTGTTCTTATCAGTCATCCTGGCGGTTTTGGAAAGGTGCCGCTATAGGATGGCTGTGTCGGGGCAGAGAACCACATGGGGGTAGGGAGGGGGTGTACGCGGTTGCTTGAAAGATAGCACCGTAGGTGACTCCCCCCCACCCCAGGATCGAAGCCAGGTAGGTTTGAGGGGAATATGAAGCCCTAAATGTGATGTGCTCCAGGATTGACGACCCCGGGGTGCCTTGACTCAATGGGTTTTGGACCCCACTTGAGGGTTTCGGCACATTTGCACGGCACTTTAACTTTCACTGTCCTCAAGCACACGTCCTTATTCCCGGCCTTCTGGCTAGGAAGTAGGGAAATTTTTATATTTCCGGCCCATGTTGGGCAGTAGCCACTGCACACATCTCACTTATTTATTTTGCACTTTACGGTGTTCTCGTTTGTCACTATGTGTGTTTTTTGGATTTTGGGATGCGTTACCCCTTCTGGGACCCCCCCCCCCCCTCCCGAGGTTTAGGGGGAGAATGTGTGGCCATCAGGTTCCTTTCTCCCCTGCAAACCCCGGCACTCTTCGGAGTTGGCCACCAGGTGAGCACTTGGTCGAAGTTTGGTGTGGCAGGCCATTCTGACGCCAATGTGCAAGCTTGTCGGTCCGGTCTGCTTCGCAGTAGGACCCAGCCTCTCTTTGGAGTTGGCTACCCGGACTGCACTGGGTGGAGGTTTGGTGTGCAGGCCTTTTCCCATACCTAAGTGCACGTTCGTCGGTTCGATCTGCTCCGGCAGTAGAACCTTTTGTGTGTGCCCCTTTCAGGTGCCTTCTGGCCCCGGGGGGGAAAACCTTTGTTCCGTTTCTGCTTCGGCAGAGTGGAATACGTTCGGGGTGTTCCTGGCAGGAGCCTTCTGGCCCCGGGAGGGACACTCCGTCGTTCCAGGTATATGGGGACCCATTACTTTTTAGTATGGGTCTGCGATAGACCGTATCCCGATTACGGTTTTTGTGTGGCACTCGTGTTTCACTTTTTTTTTGGCATTTTTGGTGTTAGTTGAGTTTTTAGGGCTTCAAAAAAAAAAAAAAATTTGAGATTCACACAAAAGAAAGACCTTTATACAGTGATTTTTGGGGGGTGTACGCTTTTCTCAAAAGACGCTTCTTTAGTTTTAATTTTTTATTTTGTGGGGATTGGAAATTTAAGTCCATGTGGTCCCAATTCAGCTGCATTACATTTTTAAAGCTATCTGCTCATTTGGGCACATTTTAATATCCAAGGGTTTTTAAGCTGTTGGTGTGTTGTATTTTAGTCAAAGAAAAAGCGTTTTTTTCAATGCAAATACCAGTTAATTTTTGGGAGTCATTTCCTTTGGAATTTAGATCCCAAGGGGTTTAAATTTAAAATTTTTTTTGCGTTGTGGTCATAAAAAAAACGTGTTTTTCAACCCAAAGAAGAAATTTGGCCTGTAGCATAATTTTTATACCGAATTAATTAAGTTTTTTTAGCTTTTGTGGTCAGTAAAATCACGCCGTTTTAACAGCACAAAACTGGTAATTTTTGGCAGCTCATTTCCCTTTTTCGCAAAATTTGATCCAAAGGGTTAATTAAAAATTTTTTCTGCTTTGTGGTCAGAAAAAAAACACGTCGTTTTAAAATGTACAAAGCTGGTAATTTTTGGCCTCCTTTTTTTTGCGAATTTAGATCCAAAAGGGTTTAATTAAGCATTTTTCTGCTGTTGTGTCAGAAAGAAATGGTTTTTTTTTAACGCCAAAAAAGAAATTTTGCCCCGTAGCATAAAACATATCCCC
>JAODAL010062102.1:0-19931 GCA_025379985.1 Phyllomedusa bahiana | reverse complement strand
TTTAAAGGGTTAAATCAAACCGGTGGGCGAGTGGTGAAATAAAAAAAGCGGGGGGAAGTGGTGTAAAAAAAAAGCGCGGGGACGAGGGGTGTAAATCCCAAAGCGGGGGGACGAGGGGTTAAAATACAAAGCCGGGGGACAGGTGGTTAAAACAAACGCGTGAGGGGAGGGGTGAAATACAAAGGCCGTGGAGCATGGTTAAATACAAAGCCGGGAGCGGGGTTTAAAAACAAACGGGGGGAATGTGAAAACCCCCGCGGAGCAGTGGTTAAATACAAAGCGCGGGGAGGGGTTGTAAAAATACAAAACCCGGTGGAGCGAGGGTTAAAACAAAGCGCGGTGGAGCGGGGTGGGTAAATACAAAGCGCGGGGAGCGAGGGTGAAAATACAAACGGGGGAGCGAGGGGTGTAAACAAAGCGAATGGAGGAGGGGGTTTAAATACAAAGCGCTGGAGCGATTGGTAAATACAAAGCGCGGGGGGAGCGAGTGGTAAAAAAAACGCAAGGAGCGAGGGGTTAAATAAAAGGCGTGGAGGGGAGGGGTTTTGAAAATACAAAGCGCGGGGACGAGTGGTGTAAATTAAAAAGCCGGGGAGCGAGGGGTGTAAAAACAACGCGTGGAGCAGTGGGTTAAAAAAAAGCGCGTGGAAAGGGTGGTGTAAAAAAAGGGGCCGGGGAGCGAGGGGTGAAAAACCAAGGGGTTAAAACAAAGGCGGGACAGTGGTTAAATACAAAGCGCGGGAGAGGGGTTAAATACAAACCTGGGGGAGGGTTTGGGTAAATACAACGCTGGACGAGTGGGAAAATACAAAGCGGGGGAGCGAGTGGTAAAAAATACAAAGCGCGTGGAGGAAGGGTGTAAATCAAACGGCGTGGACGGAAGGGTTTTAAATACAAAGCGCATGAGCGAGTGGTGTAAATACCAAAGGGCCCGTGGAGCGAGTGGTGTAAATACAAAGCGCGTGGAGCGAGTGGTGTAAATACAAAGCGCGTGGAGCGAGTGGTGTAAATACAAAGCGCGTGGAGCGAGTGGTGTAAATACAAAGCGCGTGGAGCGAGTGGTGTAAATACAAAGCGCGTGGAGCGAGTGGTGTAAATACAAAGCGCGTGGAGCGAGTGGTGTAAATACAAAGCGCATGGAGCGAGTGGTGTAAATAAAAGGCGGGGGCGAGGGGTGTAAATACAAAAAGCGGATGCAGGGGTTTAAAACAAGGGCGTGGAGCGAGTGGTTTTTAAATACAAAGCGCGTGGGCGAGTGGTGTAAATACAAAGCGCGGGAGCAAAGTGGGTAAATAAAAACCCGCAGGGAGCGAGGGTTTTGTAAATACAAAGCGCAGGGAAGCGAGGGGTTTGTAAAATACAAAGCGCATGGAGCGAGTGGTATAAATACAAAGCGCTGGAGCAAAGGGGGGAAAATTACAAACGCATGGAGCGAGTGGTGAAAATTTCCAAGAGCGCGTGGAGCGATGGTGAAATTTACAAAGCGCAGGGAGCGAGGGGGTGAAAATAAACCCGCATGGAAGGGGTTTGTAAATAAAAACGCAGGGGAGCAAGTGAAAAAATTACAAACGCAAAATTTGGTTAAAAAACCAAAGCGCAGGACGGTGGTGTAAAACAAACGCGGGGGAGCAGTGGTGTAAATACAAAGCGTTTGGGAGGGGAGGGGTTTTAATACAAAGCCGTGGAGCATTGGTTTTAAATAAAAAAAGCGCTGGACGGGTGGGAAAAATAAAAAAGCGCTTTTGGACCCGATGGGGGAAAAATACAAAGCGCGTGGAGCGAGGGTTTTGAAAAATACAAAGCGCGGGGACCCCGGTGGTGTAAATCCCAAAGCGCGTGGGGGGGAGTGGGGGTAAATAAAAAGGCTGGAGCGATGTGTAAATAAAAAGCGCGGGAGCGAGTGGTGCAAATACAAACCCCGGTTGGACGGGGGTGAAAAATTACAAAGCGCGGGGAAGGGGTTGGAAATACAAACGCGGGGGAGGGGTGTAAATTAAAAAGCGCGTGGAGCGAGTGGAATAAATTACAAACGCGTGGGGGGGGCGGAAGGGGGTTTTAAATACAAACGCGGGGAGGGGAGTGGTGAAATTTTACTAAGCGGGGAGGAGGGGTGCAAATACTTGCGCGGGGGCCGAGTGGGGGGGCAAATCCCAAAGGGGCTTTGGGCGAGTTTTTGAAATAAAAAGCGCGGGAAGCGAGTGGTTAAATCCAAACCGGGACAGTGGTGTAAATACAAAGCGCGTGGGGGGGCGGGGTGTAAAAAAAAAGCCCCTTTGGAGCGAGGGGTGAAAAATACAAAGCGCGGGGGGGTTGGTGTAAAAAAAAAGGGCGGTTGGGGGAGCGAGGGGTTTAAATAAAAACCGCGGGAGCGAGGGGTTTGTAAATACAAAGCGGGGTGGAGCGAGTGGTTTTAAATAAAAAGCGCGTGGACGGGGGTATAAATACAAAGGGGGGGGAGCGAGGGGTTTAAATAAAACGCGTGGACGATGGTGAAAATTTACAAAGCGCGGGGAGCGAGGGGGTTGAAAAATTAAAAAAGCGGGGGGAATGGTTTTTAAAATACAAAGCGCGTGGAGGGGGGTTGTGTAAATACAAAGCCGTGGAGCAAAAGGGGTTTGGGTTAAATTTACAAAGGCTTTGGAGCGATTTTGGTTGAAAATTCAAAGCCGGGGAAAGCGAGGGGGGTTTATAAAATACAAAGCACGTGCAGCAGTGTGTAAAAAAAAACCATGGAGCTTTGGGTGTAAAAACAAACCCTCATGGAGCGAGGGGTTTTAAATAAAAACCCGTGGGGGCGAGGGGTTAAAAAAAGGAAACGCGGGAGGAAGGGGGTTTGTAAATGGGAAAGCGCTTGGAGCGGGGGGTTGTAAATAGAAAGCGCTGGGAGGGTGTGGGGAAAATAAAACGGGGGAAACGATTTTTGTAAATAGAAAGCCGTGGAGGGGAGGGGTGAAATTTAGAAACGCGGGAGCGAGGGGTGTAAAAAACCAAAACCCATGGAGCAAAGTGGTTTTAAAAAAAAAAGCCGGGGAGCGAGTGGTGTAAATAAAAAGCCCCGGGAGGAGGGGTTTTAAAACAAAGCGCGTGGCTTTTTGGGTTTTTTAAAAAACAAAGCGCTTTGGGAGAGGGGTTTTAAATACAAACGCGTGGACGAGGGGTTGTAAATAAAAAAAGGGGCATGGACGGGGGGGATTTTAAAATACAAACCGGGACCCGAGTGGTGAAAAATACAAACCCGGTTGGAGCGGGGTGGTTTAAAAAAAAGGGCGTTGGGCATTTGGTGTAAATACAAACGCTGGGCGAGTGGTGCAAATACAAAGCCCCAGGGACGAGTGGTGAAAATTTCAAAGCGCTGGAGCGGGGTTGTAAATAAAAGGCTTTAAACGGGGTCAAAACAAAGCGCGGGTGGAGTGTTAAATACAAACGCGGGGGCCAAAGGGGTTGTAAATAAAAAGCCGGGAAGGAGGGGGTATAAATACAAAGCCTTGGGGAGGGGGAGGGGTTGAAAAATACAAACGCGTGGAGCAAAAGTGGTTTTTTAAAATACAAAGGCAGGAGCGGGGGTGAAAAATACAAAGCCGGGGGAAGGGGAGTGGGTAAAAAACAAAGCGAAGGGAGCGTTGGAAAAATAAAAAAGGGGGTTAAAAAATGAAGGAACAATAACCAAAAGGGCCGATGCAGGGGGGAAAAACGAATAGAGGGGCCCCGGGCGCCATTGACAAAAAAGCGCCTGAAATTTTCCCCAACTCTGCCCGGGATAGAAAACAAGGAGAAAAGGAGGGGGAAAACCGGTGCCCCAAAACTGTCAAAACCCCCGGGGGGAAGAAAACAGCGCGCTTCAAAGGGAAAGGGGTTTTTATACTATGATAATCGTAAATTTCGGGAATAAAAAACAATAAAAATCGCTTGGATAGCTCAGAGCGCCCCCCCCGGGATCAGCACCGAAAGAAACCCCAAACGCTTGCTATTTGTAAAAAAACCTATATCCCCCGAGTTTTCCTTTTTCCTAATTTCTCCCAAGCGTTTTCTTTCTCTTCGGAAATAACTTTGGGGAAGAACGAAAAACCCAAATTTAAAAAAAGCAACTTATGCGGGAAAATTTTAAATAAAAATCAATATAAAAGATTTATCCCTTATGTGGCGTTTGGGGAAAATTAAAAATTAAAATGAAAATTTGGGGCATAAAACCCTATTTAAATGTCATATTTATTATAAAAAAAAAGGGAAAAAAAGGGTTTTTCAGGGGCAAAAGTGCCCGTTCTTCCGGTTACCTAAAAACCAAAAAAAGGGCCCTTTAAAAAACACCCCGGAAAATTATCGCACTCTGTTTGGGATGAACATCAGGGGCTCGTCGGAGCCGCCCCAAATGGGGGGGAGCCTTTTCCCTAAAAACTAATGAAAAAAGCGGGAACGATTCAAATAAAAAACGGGAACCCCTGATTGGACAAGAGGGGGGACAGAGAGACCAATGAGAAACGACGGACTCCCAATGCAAAAAAACCATGGAAATTTCCTAACTCTATTACAAACTCCCGCCAATGCTGTTTGCCCCGGGACACTAAAAGAATTTTTTTGTGCAGCCAAAAGGGGACTAAAGCTAAATTAAATAGATCATTTCAGCTGCATCATGGGGCCCTGGGGAGGGAAGGTTTTGCCCATTACCCAAGTGTAGGGGTCGATTTCCCCTTTCCCACGTTTTTGTGTTTCCCTTTGTGCACCCAATAAGAAAATGATTTTTCCCCGGTTGGGGGGTTTTGATCTCACCTGTATTTCCTAAATTGATTTTTAGGGGGTTAAAGTATTTTTTGCGCTCCGACAATCAGGGGAATAAAAAGGGAACTGCCGGCGGTCTGAGCGAGAAGGGGATTGTGCTGGGGGGGTTTAAAACCCCTTTGGTATTTTTGGCCCCCTTTCTATATTGGGGTTTTGTTTGGGCCCAAAGGGGCCCCTTTCCTGATGAGGGGCCATTGTTGCTCAAAGATCTGAAATCCTTAGAGGGGAAAGATTTGCTTTGGGTTTTTAAAGGGAAAAATGTACCTGGGGAAGTTTTTAGTCTTTGCTCTTGCAGTCATTTCCTTTCTTTATTGTAGAAAAAAGCTTTTTGTTGCAAAGGTTTGGTTTTTTTTTTAACGAGCCCCAAAATTTTTTTTGGATACCGATTTTTCTCCAAAAAGCTTTTTTCTAAAAAGGGCCTTTTTCCCGGGGAAAAAACAAAGCCCTCAAAACTTTTTGGGGCCCTTTCCCTAAATTGTCCTATATATTTTTCCCAGAAACCCCATTTTGGGGTTAAAAAAAAAACTCTCCCTACCCAAAATTTTTAAAAAAAAAAAGGTTAAAGGGTGGAAACGCCCCGTTTCTAATTGAAAATTTTTACCCCGGGTTGTGGTGGGGCGCACAACCCCCGGGTTTTGGCTGAATAGGGAGAGGGGAAAGGGGAAATTTGTTGATGGGGCCGCCCCTTTTGATAAAAAATCGTCTATATACAGCTGATTTTTAAGAAAGAAACAAAAAAAGAAGAAACACCCCTTTAACCCCTTCCCCCTAGGGTTCCCTTGATGTAATTAATTTGAGGTGCCCAGTTTTTTATCCCGGGTTGTGTGTGTACTATGGTTCTTTAAATTAAAAGTTACCTAGGGGCACATTTTTTAGGTAAACCATCGGGTTGGGGACTAGGGTTTTCTTATGTAAGTTACCTGAGTGCAAAGTTTTTTTAGTCGGGCCACTTTTGTGTTGCTAGGGTTCATGTTGAAAATTACCTGGGGTGCCATTTTTTAGGTCGGGCCATCTGTTTTGTGATATGGTTCAGTATGAAAGTTCCTATTGCACAGTTTTTTAGGTACCTCGGGGGTTGTGCTGGGGTTCATGTAGAAATTACCTGAGTGCACCTTTTTATCGGGCCATCTGTTTGGGTCTAGGGTTCATTTGTAAGTTACCTGATTTTGACACTTTTTAGGTCAGCCATCTTGTGGTGCAAAAGGTTAGATGTAATTTACCTGAGTGCAAGCTTTTTAGTCAGGCCCCCGTTTGTGATAGTTCATGTATTAAGTTACCTGATGTCACAGCTTTTTGGTCGGCCTTCTTTGTGTGGACTAGGGTTCATTTTTAAAAGTTACCTATGTCACAAGTTTTTGGGTCAGCCAGTCTGTTGTGGACTATGGTTCATGTATGTAAGTTACCTGAGGTGCACAGCTTTTTAGGTCAGGCCAGCCCTGTGTGTTGTGACTATGGTTCATGTATGTAAGTTACCTGAGGTGCACAGCTTTTTAGGTCAGGCCAGTCTGTGTGTGTGACTATGGTTCATGTATGTAAGTTACCTGATGTGCACAGCTTTTTAGGTCAGGCCAGTCTGTGTGTGTGACTATGGTTCATGTATGTAAGTTACCTGATGTGCACAGCTTTTTAGGTCAGGCCAGTCTGTGTGTGTGACTATGGTTCATGATGTAAGTTACCTGATGTGCACAGCTTTTTAGGTCAGGCCATTCTGGTGTGTGGACTATGGTTCATGTATGAAAGTTACCTGAGTGCACAGCTTTTTAGGTCAGGCCAGTCTGTGTGTGTGACTATGGTTCATGTATGTAAGTTACCTGATGTGCACAGCTTTTTAGGTCAGGCCAGTCTGTGTGTGTGACTATGGTTCATGTATGTAAGTTACCTGATGTGCACAGCTTTTTAGGTCAGGCCAGTCTGTGTGTGTGTCTATGGTTCATGTATGTAAGTTACCTGATGTGCACAGCTTTTTAGGTCATGCCAGTCTGTGTGTGTGACTATGGTTCATGTATGTAAGTTACCTGAGGTGTACCAGCTTTTTGGGTTTCAGGCCAGTCTGGGTGTGACTATGGTTCATGTATGTAATTACCTGTGTGCAAAAGCTTTTTAGGTCAGCCAGTCTGTGTGTGTGACTATGGTTCATGTATGTAAGTTACCTATGTGCACAGCTTTTTGGGTCAGGCCAGTCGGGTTTTGGTGACTATGGTTCATGTATGAAAGTTACCTGATGTGCACAGCTTTTTAGGTCAGGCCAGTCTGTGTGTGTGATATGGTTCATGTAGTAAGTTACCTGAGTCACAGCTTTTTAGGTCAGGCCAGTCTGTGTGTGTGACTATGTTCATGTATGTAAGTTACCTATGTGCACAGCTTTTTAGGTCAGGCCAGTCTGTGTGTGTGACTATGGTTCATGTATGTAAGTTACCTGATGTGCACAGCTTTTTAGGTCAGGCCAGTCTGTGTGTGTGACGATGGTTCATGAAAGAAAGTTACCTGAGGTGCACAGCTTTTTAGGTCAGCATCTGTGTGTGTGACTATGGTTCATGTATGTAAGTTACCTGAGGTGCACAGCTTTTTAGGTCAGGCCAGTCTGTGTGTGTGACTATGGTTCATGTATGTAAGTTACCTGAGGTGCACAGCTTTTTAGGTCAGGCCAGTCTGTGTGTGTGACTATGGTTCATGTATGTAAGTTACCTGATGTGCACAGCTTTTTAGGTCAGGCCAGTCTGTGTGTGTGACTATGGTTCATGTATGTAAGTTACCTGATGTGCACAGCTTTTTAGGTCAGGCCAGTCGTATCTGTAAGGTCCCGGTTCTCTCATCATTTCCACTACTCCAGGTTTTTAGTCATTTCCTACACCCTCAGCTTATTAGATGGAAAGCCTTTGCACTTTATCCTTTTTTAGAGCTGTTGCTTATACTATTCCCTCTATTGCCCTCAGCATTAATAATACAACACGCAGCATCATTAGAATCACTTTGTAGCTTTAACACAATATCACCTTTTGACATCGCAGGGAAGTCTCCTACTTGCTGCTTGATTATATCTTCCTTAAAGGGGTTGTATCATTTCATTAAATGGTCTTCAGAATAAGAGGACAGTGAAAACAAGCAAGTTTGCAATTAGATGTCATAAGCAAAGCTGTCTTGTTCTCATAGTTTTCCTTATCTTCTGTTTCTGTTTACATTGATCTCCAGTCCTGGTCGGATCCCTGCTCCTTGTATTTCAGTAGCGGGAGAGCTCATTTACATTCTGTTCAGCCCCCGGTCGGCTGTATTTAGGAGCTTCATTCCTGTCTCTCTCACTCAGAGTAAGGACCGGCACTTTTTCACTCTGCACAGCCAGAAGAAAAAGAATAAAAATGCAGGGCTTCTAAAATCAGGAAACCGCACAATTGTGTGTCGATCCCTGCCTCTCCTGCATAGAAGGGAGATCTGTGCTGTTCATAGAAAGCTGGATTCAACTGTAACAAATCTCCAGCTGTGAGGGGAGAGATCAGTGCTCAGTCTAGATTGAATGCAGCCTGTGGTATGTATACACTCTTACAAAATAAGACTGCAGGGAGAGACACAGTGACATGTGGACTCAGAGGGCGGGGGGGGGGAATCTGGGACCAGCATGAACAGTGAAGGGGGGATGATGTCACCCAGCTGGGAGGGGAAGAAACGCCCCCTGCATTCTAGAGTTGAGAAGCTGAGAGCAGTATGAGTCAGTGAAGTAAGGAAGCGGACACCCCCCTTTAATAAAAGGTTAAACATTTGCATTTAAAAAATGCCCCGGGAGTTGAAAATTTTAAATTTATCACTCTTCTATTTAAAAAGATCCTTTGGGTTTTTAAACCCTTTTCCCTCTCACCTTCGTCCCGGTGGAAGAATACAATCCCGTGGGACAGCCGACTAAAAGGAAAAATTTCCCGGGAGGGTTTTGCCCCCTCTGCAGTGGGAATGCGTCCTTTCCCTTTTTAAAATTTCCTAAAGGAAGGACCCCTTGACTGACCTCTCCCCCCCTGCTTTTTCCCCTTAAACTTTTTTTGCAAAAAAAAGGAAAAAAAAGGGGAAAACCCGGGGCGCTTCGTGCTTTGGAGAAAATTCCCCCGGTGGAGCCCAACCAGGGGGTGAAATAAAAACACTTTTTTTTCCAAAAAAAAAACAATAAAAGGCGGCCTTAATGCTTTAAGAAAACTGGGGCAAAGGTTTCGTGCCCCATTTGGAAATTTTCCTCAGGGGCAAAAAAGTGTTACAAATTAGGGAGAAAATTGGGGAAACAAGAGGTTTATAGTTTGGAAAACCCCCCTGTGGTAGGGGGAAAGGGAAATTAATACCTTCCCAACCATTTTATAATAAAACCCAATAAAAATTTTAAAATTGGTTTAAATTTTTCTCAATTGGTAGAAGAAAAGGGGGGAAAGGTTTTTTAAATCAACCAATAGAGGGATGAGCCCCCATTTCTATCCCATATTGTCCTGTGGGTAAAAATGACCAATCCGGGGGGTGTACAAACAAATGTTTAAAATTAGGTTAGTCCAACGGGGGGAAAAATTTTGAATTGGGCCAAATGGAAAGGCTCTCTAGTTTGTTAGTTTTTGAAAGAAAAAAAAAAAAAAAAGCGTTTTTAGACTGTGATATAGTGTGGGGAAAAGCCCCTGAAAAAAGGGACCCGCATATATTGCCCACAAAATTTCCCAAAGGGACCGCAGACACCGACAAAAAGTAAACCTTAAAACGGGACACTTTTGGTGGTTTTTCCCCAAAAATTTGGAAAGGCGGCTGTTTAATAAAAAAAAACCTTTGCATGTGTTTTTTGTAAAAGGAAAAAAAATTTAAAGGGAAACGTCCCACTTAAAAAATTTCCTTTTTAAAAAGGGTTTTTAAAATTTTCATACGGGAGAACAATTTACATCAAATATGGGGGTGATTCCTATAGGAAAAATTAAAGGGAACCGGCCAGGGGTACTAGGGTGGCCCCCCTTTTTACGCAAAATTCATTCATGGGGGGTCTTTGAAGCAAAATTTTATCTAATACCCACCCATTACACCTTTCATATGTATCTCTTTAAAAAGGATACATGGGACGGTCTTTTTTTTATCGGGACGGGTCCTTTAAAACCCTTCCACACCTATTCAGTAAAATAAACAAAAATTCATGGGACATCCTTTTTCACATCACATTGGGATTATCAAAAAATTGAATTTTGGTTTTAAAATTTTTCAAAAAATGGATCCTTCACCACAGAAACCTTTTTTCCCAAAAAAGTGGGATGTCCAATAGTTACACCCAATTTCTCCATGGGTCATAATAAAACCTTGGAAAAACAAACGTCCCATAGGGGCCAATACGAGGGTTTGAGAAAAAACGCTCTAGTGTTTGTAGTCTATAGAGAAAAAAAACCAAAAATTTACCAGAAACAGATTCTTAAAAAAGGGAAAACCTTTCTCACATCAACCGGGGCAAGATGCAAGAAAAAAATTTGGCTAAACCCTGCAACAAAAAGACTTTAGCAAAAAAAATGAAAAACAAACAAAAACTGTGGAAACTAAACATTTATGTGAAAAGAGAAGAAAGTTCTCATTCTCCCCCAATTACAGCACGCACGTGCCCCAATAAAAAAAAACACTGAGAAAGCACTGGCACATAAATTAAAAAGCCCCTTTTCTTCAACAAACCTTCCCAGAAAACCCCCCAAACCCGATCTTTTGAAGAAACCCCCAACATTTAAAAACATTTTATTGCTCCCAGTCTGATAAAGGTCCAAATTAAAAATAAAACCCTTCCCCCTTTCCTTTTCCTTTTCGCACCTCTAAGTCACTAACACGACTTTTTATCTTAAAACCACCCAAAGTCACCTATAAAAAATAAACACTTATTGAATTGTAAAGTGCCCTTTTTCATCTACCTGATTGCAAAGTGGCCTGGGAGAAAGTGGGCCCCCACCAACGTCCGCTACATCTGAAATTAAAAGGCCCCAGAAACCCCTATCAAAAAGGGGGATCTTAATCACAATTTTCAAGGCCCAATAAAGAAATTTCCCCCACAAGGGCCCCCAAAAAAAAACTGAAACCCGTCAACCGAAAGGGCCACTTTAAAACCAGATACACATGGCCCCATAGACCAACGTAACACCAGAAACAATGGCCCATAGACCCCGTAAAAACCCGATTTCACCCGGGCCATAGAACACGTAAAAACCAAAATTTCAAAAGGACCCGAAGACCACGAAAAACCACATCCCCGGACGATAGAAACCCTTAAAAACCAGATTAAAAACAGGATAGATAGACCACGGGAAAACCCCGATAAACAGGGCAGATAGGGCCACATAAAAACCAGAACAAGGACAATGACCACGTAAAACCCGATACACCCTAGCCCAAACCACGTAAAAACCAAAAACCCCCGGGGCAGATAGACCACGAACACCCGATTACACAGGGGAAAAAATAGACCACTAAAACCCGATTCAAAAGGACCGATAGACCACGAACACCAGAATTTTCCCATGGGCCCATGGGCCCCCGTAAAAAAACCAATTTCACAGGACAATGAAACCCCGTAAACCCAGATTTCACGGACCCGGGTAAAACCCCGTAACACCGATAACAGGACAGGGTAGACCCCGTAACACCAGATACACAAAGGCCCAAAAGACCAGTAACACCAGATACACATGCCGAAAAGACCACGTAACCCCCAAACACACAGGGGCCGATAGACCCAGTAACACCCGATACAAGGGCCCATAGACCCCCAAAAACCATATACACAGGGCCCTTTGACCAACTTTTCCCCCAAGTTTCACATGGCCGGGGTAGACCCCCGTAAAAACCCCAAAACAAAAGGGCAGTTTAAACCAATTAAAACCCCCCAGATACACATGGGCTGATAGAACCACGTTTTAACCCCCAGATCCCCAGGACAAATAGACCACTTTAAAACCCCGATACAAAGGACAGGGTAGACCACCCTAAACCCCCAATACACAGGGAAAAAGTTTGACCCCGTAACACCAGATTTCACAAGGCCGGAAAAAAACCCCGTAACACCAAAATACACAGGACCCAAAAACCACGTTAAAAACCGAATTCACAGGGGCAGATAGACCACGTAACACCGATACAAAGGAAGGTTGACCACGTAAACACCAGATACACAGGGCCCCAAAAGACCCCGTTAAAACCAATACACAGGACCCGATAGACCACGTTTAAAACCCCAAAACACAGGACCGAAAAAGACCCCCTAAACCCCCAGAAAAACATGGACCGATAGACCCCCGAAAAAAACCCAATTTTTCAGGAAAGAAAGACCCCCGTTTTAAAACCAGATTCACGGGCAGATTTGCAAGTAAAACCGATACACAGGACAAATAGACCACGAAACCAGATACCCCATTGCCGATAGACCACGTAAAAACCAGATAAAAACCCGGACCGAAAAGACCCCGTAACCCAGAAAACACAGGACAGAAAAGACCAAAGTAACACAGATACACAGGAAAGATGACCCCTTTAAAACCAGATTCCCCATTGGGGCCCATAGACACGTAACACCCGATTTAAAAGGACCGAAACACCACGTTAAAACCAGATACAAGGACAGAAAAGAACCCCGTAAAAACCAATACACCCGGGCAGGGTAACCACGTTTAAAACCCGATACACAGGACAGTAGGGCCCGTTAACACCAGATCCCAGGCCCATGACCACGTAACCCCAGACAACAGGGGCAGATAGAAAACCCCGTAACACCAAATACACTTTGGCCCCAAAAGGGCCCCCGTAACACCCGATACACAGGGGCCCAAAACCAAGTAACACCAATACACAGGGCAGATAGACCACGTAAACACCAAAATACCAGACCCCAAAAAACCAAATTTAAAAAGATACACGGGCCCATAATACCACGTAAAACCGATACACAGGGCCCATACCCACGTAACCAAACCCAATTTTCCCGGACAGATACACCCCAAAAAAACCAGGGTACAAAAGGCGTAGACCACGTAAACACCCGATACACAGGGGCCCATAACCACGTAACACCCGATACACAGGACAGATAGACCACGTAAACACCAGATAAAGGACAGATAGACCAGTAACACCCGTACACAAGGACAGAAAAAACCCCCGTAAACCAAAAACAGGGCAGGGTAGCCCCCGGGAACAAACCCAAAACACAGACCCGATAGACCCACTTTAAAACCCGATACTTATGGCCCAAAATAAATACGTAACAAACCGAAACACCCTGGCCGATTGACCACTTAAACACCAGATAACAGACCGAAAGACCCCGAACACCCGAAAAACATACCCAAGGGCCAAGTAACACCACTTTCACGGCCCCAAAAGACCAAAGTAACACAGATAAAACCGGACCGAAAAAGACCCCGTTAAAACCACATACCCAGGGCCCCCAAAAAAAAACCCCCAAAATTAAAAACCAGATAGGGATGGGCCCATAGACCAAGTTAAAACCAGTTACACATGGCCCGAAGACCACTAAAAACCAAAACAAAAGGACGATAGACCACGTAAAACCATATACACAGGAAACCCTAGACCACCGGTAAACCCCCAAAACACATGGCCGTAGACCACGTAACACCAATTCACAGGGGCCCATAGACCACGTAACCCCCAAATAAAACGGAAGATGACCAAGTAAAACCAGATCACATGGCCCATAGACCACGTTTAAAACCCCAAAACACGGAACCCTAGACTTTCGTAAAAACCCAATTTCCAGGGCAGGGTGACCACGAACACCAATAAAACATGGGCCCATATGACCACGTTAAAACCAGAACACAGGACAGATGACCACTTTAACACCAGAATTTTCACATGGCCCCTAGACCACCCTAACACCCCGATAAACCCTGACCCGATAGCCACTTAAAACCAGATTCGCATGGGCCGATAGAAACCCCGAACACCAATACATAAAGGCCGAAAAGGGGCACGTAACACCAGATACAGCATGGCCGATAGACCACGTAACACCATAACACATCGCCGATAGACCACTTAACACCCAGATACACATGGCCGATAGACCACGTAACCACCAGATACACGTGGGCCGATAGACCCAACGTCACACTCGCCGCCAATACACATGGCCGATAGACCACGTAACACCAGATACACAGGGCCGATAGACCACGTAGAACACCAATACACATGGCCGCTAGACCACACGTAACACCGATACACAGGACCGATAGACCACGTAACACAGATACACATGACCGATAGAACCACGTAACCCCATATACACAAGGTGCCGATAGACCACGTAACACCAGATACACCAGGAACCGATGACCACGTAAAACCATATACACATGGCCGATAGTACCACAGTAACACCAGATACACATGCCGATAGACCACGTAACACCAATACACATGGCCATTAGACCACGTATCACCGGAAACACAGGACTCGATAGACCAACACCCGTAACACCAGATACACATGGCCGATAGACCACGAAACAACTACTACACATGGCCGATAGACCAGGCACGAACCCCAGATACACAGGAACCGATAGAAATCGCAACGTAACACCAGATACACATGGCCGATAGACCACGTAACACCAGATACACAGGACCGATAGACCACGTAACACCAGATACACATGGCCGATAGACCACGTAACACCAGATACACATGGCCGATAGACCACGTAACACCAGATACACATGGCCGATAGACCACGTAACACCAGATACACATGGCCGATAGACCACGTAACACCACATACACATGGCCGATAGACCACGTAACACCAGATACACCAGGACCAGAATGCCACGTACACCTAGAAACACCATAGGCCGAGTAGACCAGCTGTTTAAACACCCAAGATACACAGGACCGATAGACCGACGGTAACACCAGATACACATCGCCTGAAAGGTAGCCATCTTAACACCGAGATACACATGCCGGATTAGAACCAGGTAACAACCCCCGATACGACATGGCCATAGACCACGTAACACCATAATACACATGGCCCGATAGAACCACTGCTAGACCAATGCCATATACACAGGTTCCGAGTAGACCCCGTGTAACACCATATACCCACATGGCCCTGACGACCCCAGATTACCCCCCCTCACCAACAGGTACCGAAAGCCCACGTGTTTAACACCAACTCGCGGTCCCCATCGACCGTCTCGAAACCGGATACTTAACCCACAAGAACCCCTAGGTCCAATTATCGACCACCTTTACACCCGCAGAAACACATTCCAATAGACACGTAACACCTGCTAAACAGCCATATTCGCCCTAACGCCCCCCATGAAACAGTACCATCTACACATGGACTCGTTTGATACCACGAACCAAACACCAGAGAACACACAGGGGCTTAAAGACCATCAAAATTACACACCAGATATCCACATTGGCCGATTAATACCAACCTAAACGGATCACCAGAATAACACAGGGCCAGAATGTATGACCTCTACCCACCCAACCACACATTGCCGAAGAGACCACAGTAACACTCCATATACACATGTCCTAAAGACCACTCCCGTAACACCATAAACACATGTCCTGAAATAGACCACGGTAACACCAGCAACACATGTGCTCGATAGACCGACAGTACACACCAGATACCCGAGGGCCGATAAGACCTCTACGTAACACCAGAGTACACATGGCCTATTCGAGACCACCTTGAAACAAACCAGATACACATAGGCCAGTCGACCACGTAACACCGATATACATCATGCCGATAGACCCACACTTGTACAACACAGAATACACCAGGCCGCTAGACCAGCTGAAACACCATAAACACATAAGGCGCGAATATACCTAACCGGTTCCCCACCATATATCACCTGGGCCTAATCTCCCCCTTTTTACCCCCCCGCAACCACCATTGACCTCCATCTACCTGCCACCCCCCACTCACCTCATTCCCAGCGCCCTCCCTACACCACGCATCACCCTCCCCATGCCGAAACGCCCCCAAATTTCCACCCCACCCTCAACACCAGGTGCCTAAAGACCACGAAACACCAGAAGACCACACACAGGGCCGTAAAGACCACCGAAGACCCCTAGGACTTACCCGATAACACCTCCAAGTGTCCTAATTTAAGAACGCCCGTTTACCCACCAGAAAAAACCCAATGCCAATATATACCAACCTTAATCCCGAGCTGACACATTGCCGTCACGACCTACACGGACCCCCCCTCACTCACAAGGTGTCCACAATACCTACGAAACCCACCCATCAAACCCCCATTTCGCGCAACGACCTTCCGTGTAAACACCAAAAACCACATGGCCCCACAATACCACTATAACCCCCTAAATTCATCTCTATTACCCTATGAATCTATAGACCCACGAAACACTCACATACCACAGGTCCGATAATACCACACGAGCACACCGAGCAAACCCCATTGCCTCACATTTTATCCCCTACGCCACGCCAGATCCCTGACAGACCGATGAACCACGTAACACCAGATACACAGGGCCGATAGACCACGTAACACCAGATACACATGGCCGATAGACCACGTAACACCAGATACACAGGACCGATAGACCACGTAATCATCAGCGATTACACCTGGCCGACTAGACCACACGTTAACACCAAAGATACATCAAGGACCGATATACCTAAAAAAAACGTAACACCAGATACACAGGACAGATAGACCACGTAAACACACCAGAATACACAGGGCCGATAGACCACGTAACACCAGATACACATGGCCGATAGACACGTAACACCAGATACACATGGCCCGAAAGACCAGCGTAACACCAATACACATGGCCGATAGACCACGTAACAGCAGATACACATGGCCGATAGAACACGAAACACCAGATACATCATGGCCGATAGACCAACCCGTAACACCAGATTACACGCAAGGCCGATAGACCCACAACGTAACACCAATACACAGGGACCGATAACCACGTAACACCAATACAGCAAGGCCGATAGACTCACGAAACACCAGATACAGAGGACCGATAGACCACGAACACCAGATACACAGGGCCGATAGACCACGAAACACAGGATAACACAGGACAGATAGACCACGTGTAACACCAGATACACATTGGCCGAAAGACACGTAACACCAGATACACATGGCCTGATGAGACCACGTAACACCAGATGCCACAGGACCGATAGACACACGTAACACCAGATACCACAGCCCTATAGACCACCTAACACAGATACACATGGCCGATAAGACCAACGTAACTACCAGATACACAGACCCGATAGACCTCGTAACACAAGATACACAGGACAGATAGACCACGTAACACCAGATACACAGGATCGATAGACCACGTAACACCAGATACACATGGCCGATAGACCACGTAACACCAGATACACATGCGATACACCACGTAAACACCATATAACACATGGCCGAATAGACCACGTTAACACCAGATACACATGGCCGATAGACCACGTAACACCAGATACACAGGGCCGATAGACCACGTAACACCAGATACACATGGCCGATAGACCACGTAACACCAGATACACAGGGCCGATAGACCACGTAACACCAGATACACAGGGCCGATAGACCACGTAACACCAGATACACATGGCCGATAGACCTACTAACACCAATATACACAAGCCGATAGACCCCGTAACACCGAGATATCACCAGATACACATGGCCGATTAGACCCGTTAACACCAGATACACAGGGCCGATAGACCACGTAACAACCCGATACACAGACCGATAGACCACGTAATCACCAGAAATACACAGACCGATAGACCAACGAAACACCTGGAGATACTACAGGACCGATAGACCACGTAACACCAGATACACAGGACCGATAGACCACGTAACACCAGATACACAGGACAGAGTATACACACGTAACACCAGATACACAGATCGATAGACCACTAACACCACAATACACATGGCCGATATACCACGTAACACCAATACACATGGCCGATTAGACCTACTAAACACCAATACCCAGGACCGATAGACCACGTAACATCAATACACATGTGCCGATAGACCAACGTAACACCAGATACCATGGCCGATAGACCACTGCAAACGACCAATACACAGGACCGATAGCCACGTAACAACCAGATACACATGGCCGTAAATAGACCACGTAACACAGATACACAAGGACCGATAGACCACGTAACACAAGATACACAGGACAGATAAGACCCACGTAACACCAATACACATGGGCCGATAGACCACGTAACACCATATACACATAGGCCGATAGACCACGTAACAACAGATACACCATGCCGATAGACCAACGTAACACAGATACACAGGGCCGATAGACACGTAACACCAGAAACACAAGACCGATAGACCACGTAACACCAATACACTGACCGATAAGACCACGTAAACACCAGATACACATGGCCGATAGACCACCGTAACACCAAATATACAACAGGACCGATAGTCCACGTAACACAATATACACAGGACCGATAGACCACTTAACACCAGAGATACACATGGCCGATAGACCCACGTAACACCAGATACACATGGCCGATAAGACCACGCAACACCAGATACACAGGACGATAGACCCACGTAACACCAGAAACACATGGCCGGAGACCACACGTAACACCAGATACACTGGCCGTAGACCACTAACACCAATATACACATGGCCGATAGAACCACGTAACACCATATACACAGTGACAGATAGACCACTAACACCAGATACACAAGACCGATAACCACGTAACACCGATCACAGGACCGATAACCAATAACATCCAATACACAGGTCCGATAGACCAGCCGAAACACCAGATACACAGACAGATAGGACCACGTAACACCAATACACAGGACAGATAGACCACTAACACCAGATACAAGGGACAATAGACCCCGTAACACCAATAAAACGGACAGATTCCGAATTTTACAAAACAAAGGGGTATTTTGGATGTTCACTCGCTACGTAAACCCCCAAAGGGGGGCTGAACGAAGCGTAAACTTGTTTTTGATATACACACCCCAAAAAGGTTTCAGCATTAAACTAAATTTTCAGAAATTAATAACATTTGTATCAGTATTTACTGTTGGTCTCTTGCATTTTATTCCTGTTTCAATGCGCCCTTTCAGGAGCGCTCCATTTCCAAACCTTTTTGTTTTAAAAAATCTTTTGGTTAAATTTGGTTTATTCTTTGTATGAAAGCACCTAATTGGTTGTTATCACCACCAGCCCGTAGATGTGCGCCCTTTAGCACTGGGAACACACACACACTGTTTCTTATTGAAATAGAGACCAAAAAAACATTTTTGCGGTTTTTTGACAATTAAACCTTTTCTATTTATTGGTAAGAATCCCCCCAAAAATCGATGCAATGCCGGACAGTTGGGGCACGTGCCTCTTCCGGCACCCTTTGTGCAGTGAAGCCCCTTTCTTTTAAAAAGGGGCCTTTTTATATTGTAACAAACGTTCAAGCCCCTTTTTCAAAATCCAACACATCCCCAAAAATCCCCCCCATTGGTTAATTCAATTTTCCCTCCGCAAAACCAGCCTATCAGATTAGCAGTTTGTAAAATCCTCCATTTTGGCCACTTTTTTCCCCCTGGGAAAAATGGGGGCCAAATACTCTCGTTTTTTTGTTTAATTTAAACTCCCCCCCTCTCCAACCAATGGGGTCCTCTTCTTATTTTAAACCCAGTTTTTTTTAAAAAAATTTATTGTTTTTTTTGACTGCTTTATATCAAGAAAGGTGACAGGTTTATTCTCTCCACCTACCATGTGTTTAGTTACTTAGTATATAAACCTCATGTTATCTTGTCTATGTTATGTAACACTTTTTACATCTGAGGAAGTCCGGGGGACGAAACGCTTTTTGCACAGTTACTTAAAGCATTAAGGCCCCTTCGATTGTTTTTATTTGGGAAAAAAGTGAATAAATTTTTTTTCCCCTGGGGTCTCCACAGGATTTACTCCAAAAAGACAGGGCCGGTCCCTTTTTTGCCCTTTTAACTGCAAACCATTCTATTCCTTCCGGCATTAAGACCAGGAACCCGGGTCTGTCCCCGGG
>JAODAL010062101.1:0-19931 GCA_025379985.1 Phyllomedusa bahiana | reverse complement strand
CATAAGGGGTTTTAAAAAAACATGGTAAATTTGATTTTTAAAAAAAAACCCTACTGAAAATTTTTTTTTAAAAAACTTGAAAATTCGGTGGGACCCTGTTGAGACCCTATTCCACTATTCGAATAAAAGGAAGATAAATTGGCTTAGAAAAAAAATCAGAATTTATGTGGAAGATGGGAAATTATAGGAGAACAGAATTTTAAAAACTTTAAAAAAATTAAGTTGAACAATCAATAACAAATAACCCTTGAATTTTTTATAAAATTTAATAATTTTGGCCCCACAAAAAACAGTTCTATAAAAGTGTCCAAATAACAAAACCCTTTTCTGGCCTTTAAAAAAAACCATTAAAATGTCCAAAAAAACTATGACAAAAGTATCCCTTTAAAATAAAAAGGTTTTGTGCCTAATAATGCCTAAAAAATCAATCTTTAACACTTTGGCCCTTAAATAACAGCCCCCCAGTCCTTAAATTTTCCCAAGCCAAGCATCAATGCCCTTCCCAAGTTTAGAACCCGCTGTAATAATCTGAAGGAGGGCGAGGGATGCCAAAAATGGTGGCGGGCCAATGGCTGTTTACTGTAAAATGGATTCTTACAGTTCTCACAGAATTCAAGCTTTATTATTCTGTTTGCCACAAGCTAAGTTTGCAAGGAGCTAGAAATGTATCTATAATTTTATGATAGAAAGCAGAGAAAAAAAAATGACCCTTTTTACGTTTTAATAGAACAGTGCCCCCCAATTTTGGGTTTGGGGGCCCTTTGGGAAAAGGGTTTTTTTGCATCTATAATCAGTCTACACATGATGGGGCCCAAAAGTTTTTTAAAGAGTTAAAATGCTCAAAGTGTCCCAAAAGAGGGTGCCAATATTGTCCCCAGGGAAACAATACCTCAAAGTGATCAGTGGGGTCTTGGAGGGACTCCCAAAACTGGGAAATAAGGCAGAACAAACCAAAGCATTGCCCAGGATTAGGATGGCTTTTTTTTCCCTGTTTGGCTCGACATCAGTACAATCAAACTTGTGAAAAAGTCCAGGGTTCAAAGGGGGCCCCCAACCCAATTTATTCACTTTGACCCCCAAAATTTTTAAATCAAAATTTTTATTTAACCCCCGTAATTTGATAGCGTATTAAAAAAATTTAAAATTTATTTAAAACCCTTAAAAAAAAAACATAAAGAAAAAAAAACCCATGGGTTTTGCCCGTTTTCAGGCTGACCCCCACCTAGTCAGGGTAGTTTTTTTTAATTTTAAACTCCCGGCCTTTCATTTTGGGTTTTTAACCAGATCTACTGTTACTTGTTCTTGTTTTATACCCTCTGACCCCAACCCCCCAAAAACCTTTTTAAAAAATTTGAGCAAAAATTTTTTCCCGCTTTACCCAGGGTGTGTTTTAACCAAACCCCCAGGGAAAAGGTGAGGCCCCCGAAGCCACTGCTTCCAAAAGTAAAGGATTTCATTTTCAAATAAGTAATACCAAAACATCTGGTTCAAAATTTCCCCAAGAATGATTTAAAATTAAAAAATTGTAGCTTTATTGGAAATCAATTTAAAAATTGGGGGGAAACCCTTTTTTGTTTCCCAAAAAGCATTGTGATGGCTGTTTTTCATTAACGGTTTCGGGGGGACTGCCCCCTAAACCTTTTCCTTAAAAGGGGTTTTGTCACGAAAATAAAATGGCGTGGGAAGTTTGAAAATTAAATAAAACATTTTCACCAATTTCATCATTATTAAAAATTTAGTACGTTTTTGTCTTAGTGGGTCCTTTAAGGGTTTTCCAAAATTTTTTACAAAAATTAACTCCCGTGGATACGACCAGGGGTGTGGAGCTCCTCAGTCCTGGGCCCCGAACCCCCCCCCCCCCCCAAATTCTCCTCCAGGCAGTACTGATTGTTCAAACCCGGGTCCCCCTATCATTTACTCCGGGTCCCTTTGGACAAAAGTTAGTAATAAGTCAAAAAGAAACAAAAAAAAAAAAAAAAAAAAAAAACCCCCCAATGAGGTTTGTGAAATTGAAAAGAGAAACAAAACCCCACAGGTTAAGTTCCGAAGGGTTTTGAACCAAGGCCCCTTTGTGCTGTAAAAAAAAAAAGGGGTTACCTTCTGACCTAAAAGGTGAAGCCTACAATTTCTATAAAATAAAAAAGGGCCCTTTTTTTGACTACAGAGAGGAAAGGCCTGGTGGGGTCATCCCTTGGGGGGGTCACATGAAAATGAAATTTAAAAACAAATCACACACCCCCCCTTTGAGCACACAGACCTGAAGAGTGGATGCAGGAGGTATAAAATGAGATCTTTGGCCCAAAACCACTTTAATCCTAACTTTAATCCAACCCTAACCTTTAATTGAAAAGTTGGGGGTTTTTTCCCATTGGGGTTAAAAAGGGGAAAATTTTACCTATTCCCCTTCAAACACCCCTTTTCCGTCTAAAAATTAAATTGGGGGCCCCCCAGTGTAACAGGGAAGTGCAATAAAGGGGAAAAGGAGTCAGAGGGACGGACCGCGGGGGACTGAAAAATGGAAAATTAAAATGGGAAAGTTAACCCTTTCCCTAACCCAAAAAAAAACCCTTTTCTGGGTTATAGTTTTTTGCGGGGTTTTTTTCCGCAAATTTTTCCCCCAAAAAAAATTTTACCCACCCAAAACCCAAAGCGCTCATTTTTGGGGTTTTGGGAATCTGACTTTAAACCAAATATAAAATTTTATAACCCCTCCCAAAAGGGGGGTAAACTTCAATAGTTAAAAAGGGTTTTGTTTAAACATTAATTTAATGAACTGTTGGGGGAAAAAATGTGATTGGGCCACCTTAAAATTGATAGGGAGTGTACAACCGCTTGTGATTTGTTTTTTGTTTTTTATTTACATCCTGTGAAGTTCGAAATTTACCGTAATTGTCTAGCTATCTGCCTCCTAACGTATATTTATGTGGTGTCTGAAGTGTGATTGTTAAAAATAGAATAAAAATAAAAAACAAAAAAACAAACCCTTTAAATTTTTTTTTGTTCTCTTAAATTGTTTTTGGGAAAATTTGCGATTCACAGTCCCACAAAATTTTTCCCAAACTTTGGGCTTATGCAAAACCCTTTTTTATTTCACGCAGACCCCCTCCGGGGTTTTCCCTGCGTTTTCAATTAGGTTCAAGCATTCGCACCTCAATTACAACAATTTCACTTATTCATTTATTCAGAAGAATGCTTCTTTACCTCTAAAGATTTTTGTGGGCTCTGTAATTTACTCTGACACTGTTAAGTGAAAGCAATATTCTCTCACCCTGAAAGAAAAAATGAATTTGTTTAACTTGGAACCAGTGCTGGTCATATGAAAAAGGGAGAGCTCGAAATACAGTTGATAAAAAGGGCATTTTTTATGTGGGTTTAAATTGCTCTTCCAGTGGGGGTGGTGCCGTAACATAGATGAAAGCAAAAATTAAACTCTGTGCCGTCATCTTTAAAAACCCCTGTAAACCCCTTTTGGAGCAGTCAAATTTTGGGGTTTTTTACCAAAACTGCTTTCAAAACCAAGCCCGTTACGACCCCACTTCCCCCGATCAGACGTGGCATATCACTCTACTGTTTTTAAACTGATTCCTGATAAGAACATGATGCTGGAGGTTTGTAAACTTCCAAGGTACAGAGATCAAGAGTTAAAGCTTGTCAGTAAGTAATGTTAACAAGCTCTCAGCTTTGAGATAACAAACACAGCTGGAGCTTGAAAGTGCAGAGAGAGGGGGCCCGGTTTTTTATAATCCCAACAAAAAAAGCATATAGGCCTCTCAGTTTTGCAGGGGATGTATAATCCCCTCAGTAAGCAGGGGATAATAGGGGCCCCTTTTTAGGCTGCATAACAGGTCCTATCAGTTAGGCAGGCATGTATGGATACCCTCAGTAAGGCAAGTACATACAGGTCCCTTTAGTTAGGCATGCTTTTATAAAAGGTTTCCAAATTTTTTAAAGGCAGGCTTGTATGGATCCCCCTCGGAAATGCAGGTAAATAAAAGGTCCCCTTAGTAAGGCGGGCCTCAATAAAATGGCCCCCCTTTATTAGGAAGTTAAATTAGGCCCCCTTTCAGTTAGGAAAAGGCATATATGGGTCCCCCCTCAGTTGGGCAGGTTTATAGATAGGTCCCTTCATTAAAGCAGGTGGAAAAGGGAAGCTTTTTTTAAAAAGGGAAGAGATAAAAAACTGTTCCTAATTTGGGAAAAAGAAGCAATATCAAAACGGGAAATGTTTTTTGGAAATTTAGCCCTTTATTTCCTTTGACAAACAGGGTTTTAAAGCAAAATAAAATAAAAATGGGAATACAAGTTTTTGGGCCCTATGCCCTACATAGCACAGGTTTTTTCAAAATTTTCCGGCGGTTTTAGTTTTTAAAACCCTTTCTGAAAATTCCGTCCCGGGAAACACTTGCTGCACCCAACACCCCATTAAAAATCCGGCAGAATATGTATCATTTTGTATATTCCTTGGATTCCTGCTCAAAATTTTCCGTAAAGCCCCATGAAATTGAGTGTATGGGGGGTCGAGGGAAAATTTTCCGACCCAAAAGCTTTTGCCCCCAAAATATGTCCCGGGGAAACCGGTTTTCCACCCCCCCGCAATCCAGCAATGAAAAAATTTGCCTTTGGGATTTCCAATGGAAATTTTGCCCTATGTTGTGTAGCCCCAGGGGGGTTTGGTTTTTGGGGTTTCCCAAAACACCCCGGGGAAAAGGGGTCTTAAGTTTTTCTGATTTTGGCGGGGTTTCCCCGGAAAATTTTTTTCCGTCCCCATTGTGAAGGGGCGATGTATTTTTTACAAGAAAAACCTTTGTATGAAAGGCTCAGGGAAAAAATTTGATTATACTGCAAAGTTACGAAAAAACGGGTTAGGGTATCCCAAATTTCCCCAAATTTATGCCCTTTGGGTGGGGATAGACCCCAGGCCCACCACCCCCCCGCCTCGTGCTCAATAGTTAGAAATGGGAAAGTCCAGGTGTGCTACAATATCCACCATCCAATATTAAAAATGAAATTTTTTTTATTGTGGATACAAAAATAATTTAAAAACCATAAAAAATTTTTTTATGCAAACACCCAAAAAGGAATGAGCATGGGGGTTGTAAAATTCGTGATGACAAAAATTTGACTAGTTTCGAAGCCAGGGTTTTTTAATCGTAGTTATTATACGAAATTTTACTTTTGGGTGATTACAGGAGACGTCCCTATGAAGTTTTTCTCTTTCTCTTCTTCTCCATCTATCCCAACGCCATGACAACTTCTACCTCCACGCCCCCTTCATTTGAAAAATTTAAAAAAAAACAAAAATCTTAGACTCCTCATTTTATCAGCATTTCCCTACAATTTCCTATCTCAAATAAAAAATCCCCATCTTATATTTTTCCCCCAAATTTTGGTAATAATTACCCCTTGTAGGGAAATTATGGGGCCCCCTTTAGCCCGGTAAATAGCCCACTGTAGCCAGGTTGTTTGCCCCCTTTTTTTCCAAAATAGTTGCCCCCTCTAAACCCGGTTTTTAGCCACTCAAACCAGGTTTACTGCCCTCTGTAGCTAGGTTACTGCCCCCCTTTAGGCCCGTTTAAAATGCCCCCCCCGTAAACCAGTAAATATTCTCCCCTTTTAGGTTAGGTTATTAGCCCCCTGTAGCCAGGTTTACTCCCCCCTTAGCCAGTAATATGCCCCTCTGTCCAGTGATTTTGCCCCCCTGTAGCCAGGGGAAATGCCCCCCCGGGAGCCAGTGAAATGCCCCCCCTTTTTCCCGGAAGATATGGGCCCCCTGTAGCCCCGTGATAAGCCCCCCCTGTAAACCACATATGCCCCCCCGTAGCCAGTGGTATGCCCTCCCCCCCTTTTTCCTAATAAAAAATAAAAAAAACTACTCCCTCAGGAAAGGTCGCCCCGTGTCCAGGGCCAACCCGCAGCCCCTTGGAAAAAAAACCCCCCCCCCCCCCCCCCCCCCCCCCCCCCTTTTAAAACAGCGTAAAAAACACTATTTACCCGCCGCTCGCGGGGGCCCCGAGACCTCCTTTAAACCCCCGCTTTTGGAAAATTTCCCCGCGTTGCGGGTGGGGGGATGGAACGGTACGTCCCCACCCCCCGGTACGCCCCCAGTGTTAGTACAGCCCCTTTTCCAAAAACCTTTTTATAACAAAAATTTCAGGGGAAGAAGGACGGGAACGATCCTTCCCTGCCCCCCTCCCCGAACCCGCTGAGGCTGGTTTCCGGCCCCTGTGAAATGTCCGCCAAAATCCAGAGAAGGATTGGGGGCGCCGCCCGCACTAAGGAATTTCTCCGGCCCCCGGCCCCGCCCCGGGCCCGGAGCCGCAGACATTCCCCGGCCCCAGGCAGATTTATTCGGGGGGGTCGTTTTCCCCCGAAAAATTAAATCCACCCCCCCCCCCCCCCCCCCCCCCCCCCCCCCCCGGCCCACGCCCCTGGTTTTAAAACCTTAGCCTTTTAAAAAAAATGATTCCTCCAAAAATTAAATTTCCCCCACCCCCTACATCTTCAAATAAAACCTGTCCCAACCAAAACTCCCCCTTGGGGATCAAATAATTTTTATTTAACCCGTACCCCCAAACATGCAGTTTTTTGTCTCCCCTGCCCCTGGATCTAAAGAAAATTTTGGTGGGAAAAGTAACATTGGAAAGGGGCACTTGAAACATGGGATTAAAAATTTCCATAAGTAATGTAATTAACCCCTTTCTTTTTTTTTTTGATATGAAAACCCCTTTGTCACCATCCAGCCATTGTTGCTCCAAATGTCGGGGTGGGAAGCCCTTTGGGCCCCCCAGAGGGGGTTTTTTTTTTGGGGGGCCCCCTTTGGGGGTCGCTGTCTCCAACCCCCTTGTTCAGTATCCCGAAAACCGGTTTTCGCTTTAGCCCTTATAACAGAAATTTATGTTTATGACAAAAACACCCAAATCTTGGGAATCAAGATGGGGTGTGGAGGGGGGTTTCCCCAGGGCTCCCTCACCTAATTTTTAAGAGAACACTGTTTTGAAACATAAAAGGTTCCCAAAGATATATGCCCTCCCCCCCTGAATGATATATTTCATATAAAAAAAAAATATATCAAAAGCTGTAACAAAGTGCTGAAAAATAAAACCCCCAAAAAAAAAAGGTCGTACAGTTAACCAAATAACACTGCTGCCCAAAAAAACCCGGAATCCCAAGGCTAAAATTATTTAATTTAACTAAAAACCAAATACGCCCAAAATCATGACACATATCACCCCCCACATAGTGACTGAAAAAAAGCCCCAAAACCAGACCTCACCCCCACCCCCACCCCTATACCCCCAAATCCCCCCCCCAAAACATAATGACTGAAAACCCCACACCATGTTTTTCTTTATCCCCAAACCACATAGTGACTAAAAAACCACTATCACAAAACCCCCCCCACATAATGATTTAAATAATACTAAAACACCAGGGCCCCACATAGTGACTGAATCCCAAACATACCAGACCCCTATAAACCACCACATATAACTAAATCAAAAACCCCCAAACACCATACCACATATCATAACTATCTAGAGACTAAATTTCAAACCTCCACACCATTACTGAATAAAAACCAATAAAATTTTCCACACATAAATTTGATTACAGTTAAAGGTACATTTACTGATTAAAGGGAGATTTTCTCTGATGAGTTTTTTTCCCACGTCCTTTTTTCTTCTCCACCCGGTCCACCCCAACCCATGCTGACTTCCCCCCGGCCCAAAACACTTTTCCCCTGCAGTTTTGGGAAACACAAAAACATAAAATCCTCATTTTTTCCTGCAACTCCTTACTTTTAGGCATATAAGTACCCTCAGTTAGGTAGCTCTATAGCTTCCCTCATTTGATAGGAAGCTCCATAGGTCCCATCAGATAGGAAGCTATATAGGTCCCCTCAGTTAGGCAAGCATGTATAGATCCCCTCAATAAGGCAGGCATATACAGGTCCCATCACTTAGGCAGGCATGTATAGATCCCCTCGGTAATGCAGGTACATCCGGGTTTCCCCTTAGTAAGGCGGCATAAATAGGTCCCCTCATTTTAAGTTGGTATATATATGCCTGCCCAATTAGCGGGTTTTAAATACTTTTCCCCTCAGTTGGGCAGGTTGATAGAAATGTTCCCTCAGCCGGGTTTTATAGATATATCCCCTCAGCCAGACAGGTATATAGATATGTCCCCTCAGGCAGGTATATAGATCTATCCACTCAGTCAGGCAGGTATATAGATATGTCCCTTCAGACAGGCAGGTATATAGATATGTCCCCCCAGACAGGTATATATAGCTCCCCTCAGTAAGGTAGGTACATAGATATGTCCCCTCAGGCAGTTATATAGATATGCCCCTTCAAGCAGGCAGGTATATACAGCTCCCTTCAGGCAGGTAACCGCCAATAAAAAGAATAATAGTTACCTTTCCTCCTTCCCCAGTCCTCTTGCGCCGTCCTCTTCTGCCCGACACTGGCGGCTTGACGTCATCACGCTCCACCGGCCGCACAGCAAAGTGACGGCTGTGTGGCCGAGGAGAGGCAGTGGCGCGATGAGCTCACTTTATTGCACTGCTGCCCGGCTCAGTATTACTGGGTTACAGTGAGCTCTCAGCGCTACAGGTAAACAGCGGGCCCCGCTGTGTTGTCCCAGGGGCCCACCAGAGGATCCACCAGTGGGCCAGTCCAACACTGGTTGCATCTCAAAAGAGCAGAAAGAGGTTGCCAGTAACTAGGGAAGTTTATGTACAAAAGCAGGAGGTAAGCTCTGCTCCCAACTCTGGAGAGAAGCAAAATCAGAAAAGCAACTTTACCTGCATGTTTAAAGATAATCAATATTATGGGAATAACTCTTTAAACGGTCTTTAAACAGAAATGTAATTCCCCCCCAATGTCTACAATATAGAACCTATCCATGAAAATTGCTGGGCATCAAAGGATTGCCTAAATGTCCCCCCCAAAACCACAGTTTATCTCCCTGCCGGGATCTAAATATAGGGGGGGAAAAAGTAACCCCGGGTTTAGCACTGAAGCCCCAACCATGTGACAATTGTTATTGTTACATTCCAGGAACATAACACCATAGTACTTTTAATTTTTGTAGATCTATAAGGACTTATTATTTTATAAAAGGATTAGTAGGATTTATTGGCACTGCTTTAGGTTACATACAATTTACTGATTACTTTTATTAATTTTTTTTCTGTAGAGTGAAAGAAAAATAGCTAATCCATCATTTTTTTCAGGGAGATTTTTTTATGGTGTGTGTGTTCTGTATAAAAGAGCAAACCCGCCACATATTTTTATCTGATTTTACTCGTGTTCTTTGTAAGCAAGTTTTTAACCAGGTGTCATGTGCTAAAAGCAATACTTTATTTCTTTTACTTATTTTTAATACTATAGCGATATCATAAATCCATTTTTGTTTGTGGCTTTTGGGGGCCAGAGACTTTTTTCCTTCTGACTTTATTCAACCTAATTTTACATTTTTTTCGTCCAAAAAGAGTGCTTAAAGCTGTATTGATTTGAAGTATTTCCCCCAGTAAAATTTACTTTAACACTGTTAAAATTAGTTTCTAAAACAGGAAAAATTGAAAACTTTTTCGAAATACATTACTCTTGATTTTATTTTAGTCAGGAGATCAGAAATTTTAATCTGCTCCCAAGGGCACCAAGTTTTTTTGTTCCCCTTCCATATCTCTGCTATCGAATTAGAGTAGGGAGTGGCGTCACCATAGCCAGAAAGCTCACTTTCAGCAGACTCATTATCTCTTTTGTTTAAAGATAAGCACTTGCTTTCACTCCTCATAACACATGATTTTGTTACTGAAGACAACCTCCCCGCCTTTTTGTCTCTGTAATGTCTCAGCTAGTTACAGGGAAGCTAAATATGTTAATTACTGCTATAGAGCCACCTACAGCCTGACTGGGTCAAAGGGAAAGAAAAGCTGGCTGTAACTGTGAAACTGTATGTTTTAGTAAACCCCTTTAAAAGAGAACCTCCACTAGATTAAAGCCCCCCGCTGAGGGCAGCACAACAGTGACAGACATGCGTTTTCCGGGGCTGTGCCCCTTTTTCTCTTTGATGCTTAGTTTTTTTTTGTATTTAATGCTCAAATCGAAATTTTTACCAAAAAGAGTCATTCAAAGAGTCGTTTTTTTTTTCAAACCCGCCCATCGAAAACTAAACCCCGCCCACCCAACTGAAAACCTATTACTTTGAATAGATAGAAACTTTTAAATTTAACTGTCATGGGCGGGGCTAAAAACCTACTAAATAATAATTTTTTGGGGGGAAAAATGCTCAAAAACCCTGAAACTTACAGAAAAAAGGGGGACACATGCGGGGAAACCCGCGGGGTCTGACAAAAAATTTTTGGTGATGCCCCCCAACCCAAGAAGGGAAATAATCTATGTGACGGGTTTCCCCTTTTTAATTGCAAATAAAAAAACTGGGTATACCAAAGCATTAATGCCTTTTTTTGTATTACCGGGCAGAAAAAAACCAAATTTTTTAGGGAGCATAAGGGAAAAGTTCTTTTCTTTTTCCCCACTTCTTGGGTCTAACCCCAAACACTCCCAAACAACATCTTTTGGGATAAAATACCGGGAAAGCTTTTCTCTATTGCCATTTAAACCTTAAAAATTTAGAATTTTAAAATTCCTGCATTTTTTGCCCACACAGTTAAATGCCCAAATGCCTTATCTATTGTGTATTGGGATGTAAATGGGGTCAGGAATCTCCTCCCATACCTTGGAACTTGTTTTCCCTGTTTTCCCTTAATTTTTTGGCCCTCAGTCAAAAGGGGAGGATCGTGTCTCACCCGGGCCATCTTTTTTCCTGTTTCCTGTTGCCGCATATAAAAAACCCCCTTCAACCTGATCCCCTTTGCTTGATATTGTTTTAAGCTCCGGCTGTGCGGGTCCCCTACCCCTGGAACTTCTTTGCTTTTTTAGTTCCTCATTTTGCGGTTTAAACCCCTGCAAAAACTCTGATACCTACATATCCTCAACTGTGCTTCCCCCCTTTACCTTCCCCGGGACCCATCCATCTCTCCCTCCCCCTTTCCTTTTCCCAGTCTCCCTCTGCCCTTCGCTGTCCCAAGCCAGCCCCAAGCCTTTGGGGATTCCAGCTGTATCCACTAGTTTTCTGACGGGAAACCAACCAAAAAAAATGGAGCCCGGGCCTGGGGTTTGGTATTTCCGGGAAGTTCGCTAAAACTCCCCTTCAAACTGCTTTTCTAACAGGGCCCCCGAGATGAAAAGCATTAAAAACTAAATGTTTTCCTTTACGAAGGCCAACGGGTAAAAAATATCCAATTTAAATGGACAAGCGATCCGGGAAAACCTAGGGCAAAACGGGGGCACGCATTACCGACCGGAAGGGTCCACCCTGGAGAGTCAACCCTTTGGACCACCCCCTTGGGTGCCTGCCCATGGCCCGAAATTGCCCCCTTCAATTCGGCGGAATCGTGAAAAATTCCCGGGGGTTTTCCTCAATAAAATGAGGCTAAACTTCAACCGAAAAACCCTGCCAATTTCCGAAGCCCAGATCGAAGGTCCTGTGAAATTTTTAATGCTGCTGCGCAAAAAAAGGCCATTGCCTGGGCTAGTCCTTTTAAATTAACTCAAAAAACGCCCGCTGAACACCTGGAGGGTTCCATCAAACGCCATAAAGCCCAAAATGTTTAAACGATCCCAATCGGGGTTTTTCCCTGCAAAGCTGCAATACAAACCTTTGGCGCCAGGGCAAACCCCCGTTGCCGAAAATGCCTTTGGAGTTCAAGAGTGGCAGTCGACCCCAACCCCTGGAATACGCAGAAAAAATTGTCTTTTTTTCGGGAAAGGCCCTACGCAGTAAAAAAAAAAGGGATAAATTTTTTCCCCCGGGCAGAGGCCCCTTCGGGTTTGGGAATCCCCTTCATTAAACACTCTTCCAATCGATACCCCCCCTGCCCCTAACACGACGGGAATTTGGGGGCTCCCTCAAAATTTTTTTGATACTAAGCAGTCCCTGACATCCCTGCCACCCTTTCCAAAGGGGCCCCCCCAAAAGGGAAAAAGATCCGCAGAGACCGGGAATTGAGCCTATGAAAAGGGAAATTCCATAGTAAAACGGAGAGCTCAGAAAGAAGGGAGCCCCCGGCTGGGGGAAAAGCCCCTTTGCTTCTATTGGGGAAAGCTGACCACTTCCTTATAAACTGCCCTACCCCCCCAAGGGAGACTGGGGGCAGCCATTTTTGGAAACCAACGATAGCTCAGATAAAGAATAAATTTTTGCTTCAGAAACAGACTTATCTAAAAACACAATTATCCTTTTCAAACCCTCATGGGTGGCCCCTCAAATTAAGAAAAAAAAAACAAAGACCCCAAATTATTTCCCCCTTTCCCATAAAGTTCCCGGGTTTAACCTCATGGGTATCTACCTAAACTTTTGTAGACCCCGGGGCAAGTGAAAAATTTTTAAAGGACCGTCTTTTGCTCAGAAGCAGGGGGTTTAAAATTTTCAAAAAAGACTCTCACCCGGGAAAGGAAAAACCCAGTAAAAAGGGATCCCCATTTAACTCAGGGCCAGTGCCCAAGAGACGAACCACTTGAGATTATTAAAAACCCAAATCACCCGTGAATTTCCTTTTCCTTTGCTATTAACTTTTTCCCCACTTTTTCCCCTGTCATCCGGGCCCCCCTGGCTACAACCACAGAACCCAGCATCAACTGGGAAACCAGGGAGTTTAACTTCCCAGCGGAGGATCCCCCTTCCCTCGGGCTCACTTTGAAAAAAGGGCCCCCGAAGACCCCGCCAAATAAAAAAATTAGTAGAGCAAACCCCAATACGGGGAAAATTTTGCGGACGTCTCAGCAAACAGAATGCAGCCCAAGCCCCCCCCAAAACCCGACCATATTTTTCCCCATAACTTGTTTTCCAGGTGCCCCCTATCCCCCTTTTGGGGGAAAAAATTTTACCCTTGGGCGGGGTCCTGAATTAAAGGCCCTAAAGGGACAAACATAAAAAAACCCGGGCCCAAAGGGGGTTTCTCCGCCCCATCTTCCTCACCGGGCGGGGGCTCCCAAACCCTTTGTTTAAGAAGGACGGTTTTTTTTAAGACCTTGAAATTGACTACAGGAAACTTAAAAAAAATTTACCATCAAAAACCTTTAAACCCCTCTACCCCCTGATCCCGACTACGGGAAGAGAGTGCAACAGCAAAAAATTTTTTTCCCAAAAATTAGATCTACGAGGCCCTATAATTTGGGTTTCAAAATCAGATCGGGAGAAAAGGGAAAAAACTCCCTTTTGGTCACGTTTTTTTTTTTGGACATTTTTAATTTATTCGTGATCCCTTTTTGGCCCCTTTTTAATGCTCCTGCCATTTTTCAACTCTCGTAAATGAATCTTAAGAAAACCTCCCTGGAAAAAAATTAAAAAGTCATTTATCGGAATGATATCCCATTTTTTCCAGCTAAAAGGGAAAAACCCACCAAGAAAAGGGTGAAGCTTGTTCGGGAAGGCTAAGAGAGAACCAATTTTAACAATAAAGTTTGAAAAGTGAATTTAAACAAAACCGGGGACCCAAATTTCCCTTGGATACAAAAAACACCTCAGGGTCTAAAAAAGGACTCAACAAGTTTAAAACCCTTTAAAAGATTTCCCCCCCCCCCGGGAAAACATAAAAGATTCCAAAACTTTCATATTTTTTCGCCAACCCCTATGACGCTTCAACGGGAATTTCCCCAAAATAATCTTCCAATCACACATTGACTAAAAAAAGGGGAAATGCTTTTTTTTGGTCACCTCAAGCACAAAAATCCTTTTCCCCTCCAAAAGGGCCCAAAATTCACTCCACCCCGGGGGTTATTTCACCTGACCCAGAATTTCGCCTTCATTGTGGAAGTAAAATGCTTCAGGGGGGTGCTTTAGGGGCTTTTCTTCTCAAAGAACGGGAAAAAATTTTTTTATTACACCCTTTTGGCATTTTTCTCCCGACGTTTATCACCCTCGGGAAAGGGGAATTATGATGTGGGGAATAAAGAACTTTTTAAAAAACTTGCAGCTTTTAAAGAAGGGAGACATCATCTTCGGGGAAACCCTTTCACAGCAAATAATTGTACTCACTAAACACCGTAATCGGGAATTCTTTAAGGTCAAGCCAAGTGTCTACCCCTTTCGCCAAGCCGCTGGATTTTTTTTCCCTCAATCATTTTAAACTTTGAAAAATCTCTTACCCCCCGGGATCCCGTAATCCCAAGGGGGAGGGCTCTATCAAAAAATTTTTTTCCAAATTTTGTTTCCCCACCCTACTTTTCCCCCGCCTAAGAACATCGTTCCGGGTCAAAATGTTGTGGGAGTAACCCATAAAAAAAAGACTTTTAAAAGGATAAAGGGGGCCCTTTTGACACTGAAAAACTTTACTTATCCCGCAAATTATGTTACATTTTGGGTTTCAAAAACAAATTGGCCCCAAACGGCACCCAACTAAAATTTTTCCCCAAAACCGAAAAGATTTAAGTTTCTGAGGCTACCCATGTTTCAAAATTTGTTTGGTCAAAAAGGAGTTCAGAAAAAAACGCGGGAATTTTTTATCCCGATTTTTTTTTGGGGGCCCCAATTCTCTACAGGATGTAAAGAAGAAAGTGACATCTTGTGCCCTCTGGGGAAGATGAAAAACCCCCACGTTTTTCACCAAGGGGTTTTTTGTTAACAACCATTGCCGTCCCCCCTCGCCCCGGGGTTTTCTATACCCCATGGCTTTATCGAAGATCTCCCCAACCTCTGGGGGGAAAGAATAACCTTTTCCTCGTGGTAGTTAAACCCGACTACCAAGGCTGCACTTTTCATACCATTCCCCGGTCAAACCCCTCTCCCAAAGGGACACCGCTGCCCCTCATATTTTAAAAATGGTTTCGTTTTTAAATGGTGTTCCGGATGAATTTAAATCTCGGATCGGGGGGTTGCATTTTTACAACCAAAATTTTTGGGGGAGTTTTTGTTCAGCATTTTAACATTGATTTTAAAATCAAATCAACCCCCTTTTTCACCCAAAAATTTTAAGGGACAGACTGAACGCAAAAAATCAGACCCGGGAACAGTCCCCTGCAAATGCAATATTTTTCACCTAAAAAGAAACTGGGTTTTGACCCTGTTTCCCTGCCCCCGGGAATTTTTCGTAAAATTTAATTCCCAAAATGCTTCCACCAAACAGACTCCTTTTTTTTGCAAATTTGGGGCCCAAACCAAAAAATTCCCTTCCCAAATTCCCTGCTTTTTTCCACATTTTCCAGCTCCCGGGGAAAAGGACCTCTGTTTTACAGCAAAATTTACAGCTACTAAATAAAAAACAGAGAGGGCTCAAAAAAATTTAAACAAGAAGATGGCAAAAAACCCATCGGGGGCCCAGCCACCAACTTTTAAAGTGGGAGATAAGGATGGCTTTCCCCCAAAAATTTGAAACTTAGAGCCCCTTTCCACCAAAACGGGCCCAAAATTTGTCGGCCATAAAAGATCATCAAAATAATAAATTCCATTTACCCTTTCGGCTCAAACTCCCCCACCATCTATAAAAACCCAAAACCCTGTTTTTCAAGGGGCCCCTCTGCAAAACCCTCCATCCCCAAACCCCTTTTCCCCCAGGTGGTTTTCTCCTCCTCCGGGATGCAGTAAGATTGATTGGGCAAAACATTTTGTTTTTGGGCAAACCCCTGGACTCAGAATTTTCAGAAACCAGCTACAATACCTCTTAAGTGGCAAGGTTTTTTGGCCCCCGAAGAAAATTCAGGGGAAAACCATGAAAAAACATCAATGCTCCTCCTGATAAGACAATTTCATCAACACCCGGGAAAAACCCAAAGTCAGGTTTATCCCCCAAAGGGGGCCCGCTGTTGAGGTGGGAGAAATTTTCGGGGAAATCCCTGCCATCCCTTTGGGAACTTTTTTACTGTGTTTCCCCTTAATTTTTTCCCTTTCAGTCAAGATTGGGATCGTGTCCCTTCGGATCCATCTTTTTTTCCTTTTTCCTGTTCCCACCCTATAAAAAAACTCCCTCAACCCGGGATCCCATTGCTTGTTTATTGGGGGTTAAGTTTCCTCTGTGCAGTCCCTCTACCGGGAACTTGTTTTGGGCTTGTTATTTTCCTCACTTTTTGGGTTTTTTACCCTGCAAACCTGATACCTACATATCGCTCAACTGTGCTTTCTCCTGACCTTGCCTGGATCCATCTACATCTCTGTTTGCCCCCTTTTTCCCAGCCCCTACATTTTCCCTTCGCTGTCCCAAGCCATTCCAAGCCCTTTTGGTTTCCATTTATATCCACTGGGTTTTCCGTGACACAATGTTCATCCTTTTAAACCCTATTAAATGCAAGCTATAGGGGAATTTGAATAAAATTTTTGGTCAATGGGGGGTTCCAATGAGCCCCCCACAAAAAAGGATTCAAATGGATTAACTGAGATTTCATTTATTTCCATGTGTTGTTTTCTTTGTAAATTTTATTTTTCCTGTGGGGTTAGACCCCCCCCTCCTCTGCAGCTTAGCAGCAGCTTTTCCATGTTATACTATAAGCCCTAGGATAATTTTCTGTGCTTTGTTTCAGTTCCTTCCTCCCAACATCATTCTTAGTGCATGCCCCATGTTTTCTATCTTATGTTAATAGACTTGGGAAGCAAAAACACACCCCTTTGATTACCTGATCTCCTGGGCTCAACACAGTTGTTTCTTCTTTTTTAAAACCAGAAAAAAATTTAATTACTGAATTTTCTTCATCCAAAACAGCTGAGGGGTAGAACACCCAAAAATTTTTTAAGGGAATAAAATTCCCTTTACCTTTTTTTACCCTTAAAAATATAAGGGGAATGATAAAAAACAACCATTACCATATATAATATTTTTAAAATAAATGTTTTAACAGGTACATTTTTACTTTTATCTAAAAGTAGTAGTAGAAATAGTTTAGGTCAGGAGGAACATTGCTGACAAAGAATATTATGTTTCTAAACAAACTGTTATTGAAACAAATATTACAACGAGCACAATAGAGCAATTGTTGCTTTAAAATCTATTTTTCACTAAAGAAAGGGGTTTTTTTGGTTTTGGGGGGATACGGGAAAAATATCGCCTGATCCATATACAGACATCGAATATTTAAAAGCGGCCCCTTTTTGGGGTTTTTAAAACCCCTTTTCCCCCCCAAAAATAAGACAGTTTTTTATATTAATTTTTGCCCCTAAAAAATAAACCTAAGACTTTTTAAATTAGGGGATGTCTTTTTTTTTTCCATGAACAAGAATTCACATTTTTTGCGAAAAAAAACTTCAATATGTAAAATTTTTTTTCCCCCCCATTGTATGGATTTCCAAAAAACATCACATAACAGACAAACTCAAATTTGCATCAAAAAATGCATATGTCTTATTTTCGGGGAAACAGGGTAGGGCCAAAACTTTGTTTTGTATGTCCCCCTTTAAGAAAACGGTCACTCATTTTAAATGTGTTATTTTTAAAGGGGCCCCTTCGACTTGGAAAATTTAATGATTAAAGAAAAATTTATGAGACTTTTTAAAACTAAAGAAATAGAAATTTTAAAATGTTTGTATTTTTATAAGCAAATTTCCCGGGCCCCCTGTTTTTGCAGTTTAACATCTCTCTGAAATGAGACGAATAAAATTTCCCTGCAGACTTTCATAGCTCCCCCTTTAGATGGGAACCCACAATATTTTAATACCCCATCTAAATTTTTTTTAATATGGTTAACCCCAAATTCTAATAGAAATGACTTAGAACATGATTTTTCTATGTGTTAGGGGGTTAAATTTGTTTGGGAAAAAGGAAATGTGACTAACTAATACTTGAAAGTTAAAAACTTTTTTAAAACTACATCTGTTCACCCCACAGTTTGAAATTTGGGCCAAAGTAAAAAAAATGAAAAAGGGGGGGAAAAAAAAATAAAAATATATAAAATAATTATACAAAAAAAATTCATATAACACTCTTTTTTTAATAACCCCACAAAAAAAATGCATATAGAAGACGGGGTGACACTTTTGAAATTTGGAAACAAAAATAAGGGTATCCATCCGGTTATTGTTAGATATCACACAAACTATTTAAACTCAAGGCCCTTAGGCCAAATCCGGCCTGCCACTTCAAATTTTTTTTGGGCCCCCAAGATTTAGATACACAAGAGGGGTGGGGCCCGTCCAAGAACAAAGGACCGGCCCTCCATTTTTCCCCCGGAATTCAAACCCGCATTTGTCAAAGGTGACACCAGCACAGGGAGTGGGTGCCATCTTGGATTCAGAGCTACGGTGTGCACCTGCACACTGCTATATTTAGCAACTCACAGGTGGTGGAACAACCCTGACATCCCTAACCAGGCCCCCCTACCATGCTCCATGGCCCCAAGTCCTTTTTGGGGCAACCATAATGCAAGTACCCTCAGTGAAAATTATTTGACTTCACTTTTTAAAAAAAATTAGGGTCGCCCTTTGGAACCCAAATGACCTAAAAGGATTTTTCATTATTTAAAAAAAAAAAGATTTTATGCTTTTGGGTCTTTTAAAATGAAAAATAAAAACTTATGCTCACCTCTCTCATCACCTCAGATCCAGCAATGCATCATCCTCACTGTTTACTTCCCGCTTCTTCCAAATGGAAACATCATCATGCTTGACTGCAGCGGTCAAAAAGCCTGATTTTACCGTTAACAATATTAAACCCCGGCCTTTTTATTAGGTCACCATGCTTGTAACGGTTTGGACCCCCTTTTGCCTTCAAAACTGCCTAAATTCTTCGGGGCAAGATTCAACAAGGTTTGCAACGATGCCAATTGGACCAAGGGGCCCAAAGATCCAAGAAAAATTCCCCACACCAACTCACCACCACCACCTGAACCTTTTTTTTCAAGGCAGAAAGGGTCCAGCTTTCAGTTGTTGACGCCAAATCTGACCCCCAACCAATTCCCCCAGCAAAAACGAGACTCATCAACCCAACGTTTTTTCCCCAAACTTCTACTTCCAATTTCGATGAGCTGGGCAAATTGGACCCATTTCCTTTCTTTACTGAAAGGATGGCACCCTGTGGTCTTCTGCGCGTAGCCCCCGCCTCAAATTCGCCATACTGTTCGTTCAAGATGCTCTTTTCCCACCTGGTTTAACGGGGGGCTATTTGATCACTGTTTCCTTTCACACTCAACCATTTTTGCCCATTCCCTTTGGCATCAACAAGGGATTTCCGCCCACAGGGGCCGCTCACTGATTTTTTTCTTTTTGGACCATTCCTGTTTAAAACCCTAGAAGGTTTTTTGCGGAAAATCCCAGAGATCACAGTTTCAAATACCCAAACCCCCCTTCTGGCACCACAACCAGCCCCGTTTAAAGGGACTCAAACACCTTTCTTCCCCCTACTGAGCTCGTTTTTAACTGCAGGAGATTTTTTACCATGTCACATGCCCAAATGCACTGAGTTGCCGCCAGTGATTGGTGTTGAAATTAAGTGTTAACCCAATTGGACATGTACCTAAAAAATGGCCGGGGAGTGTAGGTTCGCCCACACCCCCAAAAAAAATTTGAAAAAAAAATTAACAAAGGGGCAACACTGGGGCAGCTGTAGTAAACATACATATTCCAATAACAGTGGGCACACTATAAACTGAAACACTATCAAAGGGAAAATAGGGAATTTTGAAAAAAGTTTCTGCATCTAGGATACATGAAAAAATTTTTGACAGGCTTTTTTTAAACATGCAGTGTAACTTGTAAGCTGGTTTCCTTTATTTTCCCCTTTTGGGGGTCTGAATAGGACCCCAAAAGAGAGGGACAATATGTAGGAATCAAAGTGTGGACCACCTCCTTTAATCCCGTTGAAGTTCGAGGTGGGGTTAAACATTTTGATCAAAGTGGAACTGAAATCCAAAAAAATGTTTTTTATGTTTCCCAATACAAAAAAA
>JAODAL010062100.1:0-19933 GCA_025379985.1 Phyllomedusa bahiana | reverse complement strand
CGGGCCCTGTAATCGTATGCCCTGCTGAGTAATGCACATGTCTATACCGTACGTGACCGCTAAAAAAAAATAAAAAAAAAAAACATTACCAAATTGCTGTATTTTGTTCAAAACATCTCAAAAAAACCCTTAAAAAAAGTGAAATAAATTTTTGTGTCATGGGGTCCGGCGGGGATCCCGCGGCCGCCCGCGACCATCCCCTTGCGGCCCGGGCCCCGGGCCAGTGTATTCCCCGTCCCCGTCCTGTGCTCTTTTCTCCTGTCTTCCTAGCCGCTGGCGCGCAACCGGTTGGGGGCGCGCGCGCGGTGGTAGTTGGATTTAAATCCCAGCGCGCCGGAATTTGTCAAATTGGGGCCCGGGGCCTATATAGGAACACGCCTCCTGCACTCTCTCCCAGCTTGTTGGTGTGTGAGTGTGTTTTGAGATGTTGGATTCCGTTTATTGTTTTCCCATGTCCGCCCCTTTCTGCTACGTTTTGACCTTGCCTGTTTGCCGCCTGCCCTGACCGTCTGCCCGTCTCGACACGAACCTCTCCCCGTCCTGACCCCCTGTCCCCGACTTGTCCCGGATTGATTCTGCCACGCTTCCCCCGGCCACCATCGAAAAGCAAGTCACATCAGGGGTAGCGTTGGGTAGCCTCCGCCGCGCAAGTCCATCCGCTTTGCGCGGGCTCTGGTGAATACCAGGGCTCTTAGACCGCTCCTGGCGTGGCTTCACTATCATCGCTTGCGGGGGTCCAGCAAATCCACCAATCCCTTACAGAATGACCCCTAAGGGTCCCCAAAAAAAACGTAAAACACATCCCGAAAAAAAACAACCCATACACATTTGACACGCAAAATAAAAAAAGTTAGGGGCTGTCAGAATAGGACAACATAAAAACGCAATTTTTTTATAGACATATTTCTATTGTGTAAAAGAAACAAAACATAAAAAAAACGATATAAAATTTATATCATTGCAATTGTCCAACCCCCCTGTAAAGTTATCCTATCATTTACACTGCCGGCGAATGCTGTAAAATTGAAACTCAAAAAAACAATGAAAACGCTTTTTTTACCCCATTTTCATGGCCAATGCTAAAAAAAAAACTATGGAACACCTGTGATTTTAAAATGCACGTAACCCCTAGATGGGTCCTAAATCCAAAATGGGGCCACTTCTCGAAGGCTTCCCTGTTCTGCTACTTTGGGGGCTTTGCGAATGCGACATGGCCCCACCAAAAAACTGCGTTCCAAAAAACCAAATAGCGCCCCTCCCTTGTACGCCCTGCCATGCGCCCAAACACAGTTTCACCCACATGTAGGGTATTGCTGAATTGGAAAAAATGCTTGACAGAGTTTTGGCGTTTTTTTTTTTTTCCAGGATTCCTGTAAATATGAAACATTTTAAGCTAAAAATTTTTGATTTTTGGAAAAAATTTTTTTTTTTCAAATTTTACGCCCAATGCTAAAAAAAATTTGTGAATCACCTGTGGGTTCTATATACTCACTGCACCCCCGGATATATTCCTTTTGGGTGAGTTTCCAATATGGGGCTTTTTAGGGGTTTTATTAATTTTGCACCTTTGGGCACCTCAACCTAATGTCACCTTAAAAAAAATCGTTTTGAAAAGGGAACCCCCAATCCCGTGGTGCTCCCCTATTTGGGGCTTAGGTGGCCAAATAATGCCTAGGGCCACATATGGGATATCTTAAAAAAGGCAGGGCCTGGGGGGAAATTTATATTAAGTAGATTTACCTAGTCCATTTTCCGTATTTCGTGAATAATGGATAAATATTGAAAATCTGCAAAAAAATGAAATTTTGAAATTTCCCCTCCACTGTGAAACACCTTAAGGGTTATCAAACTTCCTAAACAGTGTTTTAAATACATTAAGGGGTCTAGTTTCTTATATGGCATCATTTATGGGGGTATCTAACATGTAGGCCCCTCAAAGCCACGTCAGAACTGAGTGGTCCCCCCTAAAAAATGAATATTGCAAATTTTCCTGAAAATGTGAGAAATTACTCCTAAGTTTCTAAGCCCCCAAAAGTCGTAAAAAAAAAAAAAAAGCATTTAAAAAATGATGCCAAGCTATAGTGGACATATGGTAGATGCTAGTTATAAACTATTTTGTGGTGAATAATTATCTGTCTGCATGCAGACATTTTGGAACTTTCAAAATCACTAATTTTTGAAAATTTTCATGAACTTTGATATTTTTCACAAACAAACAAGGATTGTATGGATAAAAATTTCTTACTAATTTAAAAGCACAATGTGTCATGAAAAAACAGTCTCTGAATCCATGAATAGGAAAAAAGTGTCAAAAATTTTCCGCATAAAGTAAACACATGTCAGATTTCAAAATAGGGCTGTGTCAGGAAGGCAAAACTGGCTGGGCCTTAAGGGGTTAAGGGGCTTTTCATGAGAAAATATCAATTGTAACCAGGAATTTTTCCCAGCCAGTCTCCCACCCGGTACTTGCTGGACCTTAAGCTGTATAGTATTTGTCACCCGACAAGAAAGGCCCATATAATCTACAACAGCAGTTGATGGAAACCAGCTCAAGCCAACGTCCTTTTAATGGTGCTTTTCATGAGGAAGGGTGATAATAACATTAATAACACCATGGATTCTCAGCCAGTCTCCCAAATCGGTACTTGCCAGACCTTAAGCTGTGTAGCATTTGTGATCCGACAAGAGCATTCAACCTAGAATGGAAGTTACTGGAACCCACCACAAGCCAAGGTCATTTTAATGATGCTTTTCATGAGGGGGGGTAAGAAAAAAAATGTAAAGGGAAACCTGAATCCCAGACTGTTCTTGCCAGACCTTTAAAAGGGGGTTTTGCCCCCAAGAAATTTTGCCCAGGAACCTCCAAAAGGGGTTTTTAAATCACTTTTCAAAATAATTGATTACAAAAAGTGAAGACCTGAGACTAAAACATTTTCTCAATCCCCCTTTATTTCCTGAAAGTTGCATTAGACACACCGGGGGGAGCTGACAGGCCCATTTGCTGAAACACTTCTTATCTGATGACAGGGAAAAAAAATGAGCTTTTAAAGACGGGGAAAAAGTGCAGTCTTATGGGCTTTTGCCCTTGCTTATTGAGAATCCACTGTTGACTGTTATTATTTCCTTAATTTTGAGACGCTCCCTTATTCCAAACTCCTTCCCTCACCCCCCCCTCTCACCCTGTAGTTTTCAGACTCAGCGTGATTTGTTAATTTCCCCTGTCTGAAAGGAGTAAGTAACTTGCCGGGCAAATCCCCTTTAAGCTAGGTACTTGTCTACCTTTTATAAATGCTTAGGACTTCAGCCTTCTCCTCTAAGAAATTTTGGAGCGTTGGCAGGTAGATTTTCCCTACTCGGGAAATCTCAACACATAGAGGAGTTTGGCGCCCCAGGGAGGTTATCTTTTTTTGGGCCTAAAGATCGCCTTACAACTAAAATGGGCTACATAGTTTTAAATTTACCCCGGCGCACTGGCCCAAGGGGAAGATTGCCAATCATCTTGTACAGATGTAATAGGGCTAAGGCACACTGATGCATAGGCTGGGAATGTCCCTCGATTCAGGGGTTCGGTCCGAGATCCATGGGTTCCTCAACGAAAAACTGGATTTTCCCGGGGGTACTAACTAGGAATAGTCTCTGGGATTAGGGGAGGATCTGGTCCCATCTAAAATGAACGTCAACTATGTGGGTTATAAGTTTTACGCAAGGAAATCTCTATTTTTAAATTGGAAACTTCCAAATGTGCCGTTCCTGACCATTGGATTTGTCTTGTCAACACAGATTTACTTTGTATAAGTTGACATATGAGGCTAGAGGATCCCCGAAAGATTTTTTATGTATGGGGTCTGTGGCTACAGCGCGAACAGGACACATTAGTTGCGTTTGCCTGGGTTTTCGGATGTCGAGGGGTGAAGGGTATGAGTGGAAGGGTTGAGGATTTTTGGGTTTTGAGTGACGAGAGTCTAGGGTTTAGGGGATAAGGTGGCACCCACATGGGCCCACGTTGTATTCCTCTACCTCCTAAAGGGGGGACTCCGGTTTACATGGTAATTTTTTTGGGACCAAAATCATATATTGCACAGGGGATGGTAAATTGTTTTATTATTATTATTGAATTTGGGCGCTTTTTTGTGTGCTAAAGTATATGATTTCATTTCTTTGAAAATTTGAAAATGTTTCAAAATATAGACTTTTTTTTTTTAAAAAAAAAGGATAAAAGTGAAAAAGGACGTGGTATGGACCCTTTGGGACCACCAAAAGCAGGTGTAAGCCACGCCAGGGAGTAGGTCCTTTTTCCCCAAGCCCGCCGAAACGGATGGACTTGCTGCGGGGGATTGCTACCAGGTCGCTACCCCGACGTAACTTTTTTGCAGGGCAGCCGAGGTTTGACGGGACAAAATCGTGAAGCAGCCGTATTTTGGGGACGGCAAAAGGGGTCAGACGGGCGGCAGGGGTTCGAGTCGGGACAGGCAGAAGGTCGGGACAGGCGGCAGTTTTTTAAAAAGAAAAGGACGAGGCAAAAGGGTACGGTACACAGTAACAAACAAGATCCAAAAAGCTTCCTCTCTAGGCACGGGGCACTACATTGGGAAAGGGTGCTAAGGAAGGGGGCAGAGCTTAAATAGGTCACGCTCGGTGAGACCAATCCCCGGGCGCTGTCCCTTTAAATTTGCCTGTATCCCTCGCCGGCGACTAGGGGGTTTAGCACGCCCCCGGGGCCACACAGAGCGTTTGCCGGACGGAAACGGGAGGGGCGGGGTTAATTTTAAACTCAGAGCTCCGGAGCCCCGCAGCCCCAGTACCGGGGCGCGGCGGTGGGGTGTGCCTGTGACCCGACAGGGGGGCGCAGGCACCCAACGTACCCCCCCTTTGGCCTCCCCCTTTCGGGCCCCAAAACCTAACAAGAGCCCCCGCCAGGTGTTTTCCCCCGGGCCCCCACGACCTTTTCCCCTCCGGCCCAAGCCCCCCTCAACCCAAAAAAAATCGTCCCCCCAAACCGTTTCATGGCCCAAAAATTTTTATTTGACGCTAAAAACTTTGGGGGTTATCACCCGGGAACGGGGAACCACTAAACCGAGAAAACCCGGGTTAGGATGACTGGTTTTAGAGGGAGACTGGAAGGAGTTTAGATGCCATAGTTGGAGGGAGCCGGATTTGTGGGCCCACCGTTTGATGCCCTGGGGATTCAAAGGGGCCTAAAACCGGGGGACCCAGCTTGAAAGCTGGGGATTTAAAGGGGGGACATACCTGCAACAGCCACACCTTACCCCCCCGGAAAAAAGGGAAAGGGGGGGCGTCTTTCTTTCCCTTTACCTTCATACGGCCGGGGCCCGGGACAAATTGGTCGTCCCTTTCCAAAGGGCAGATAGGTCGGGGCCCAAATTTTATCCACCGGGGGGGAATCAAGGAGGCAGGGGGCAGCGGAAGGGGTGGGCGGGGATCAGCCGAAAGGGTGAAAGGGGGGAAAGCCCCAGGGAATCAAGTCCAAGAATTAAAGGGAAAACTCGCCCATGGCAATAGACGGGGCCCAATCATTTTCGTGGGTACAAGTGGGGGAAATAGGTACCCAAACCCCAAATCACCCTTCCACCCCCCCCCCCCGGGGGCCCCCCCTTTTTTTTTTTGGGGGGGGGGGGGGGGGGGGGGGGGGCGCGGGTGTTTTTTTTTTTTTTGGGGGGGGGGGGGGGGGGGGGGGCGGGGGGGGTTTTTTTTTTTTTAAAAAAAAATTTCCCTAAAACACCCCCACTTTTTTTTTAAAAAAAAAAAAATTAAACCCCCCCCTTTTTCCCCCCCCCATTTCCCCCTTTCCCCAAATCACCCCCAAAAAACTCTTTCCTTTCCCCTTTTCTTTCCCCCCCCTCCCCCCCCCCCTCCCCCCTGCACCAAACCCCCCCCCCCCCCTCCCCTTTCCCCCCCCCACTTAGTAACCAAAACCCCAAAAAAAATGGCCATTCGGCTAAACCAACAATTTTTTCAACAAATTTTAATCGGTTTTAAAAAAAAATTTTCCTTTTCTAAATTTTTAAAAAAAATTTCCCAACTCCCCCCAACCCCAATTTACTACAATGAAAAAAAAAACTCTTTTTAAAAACCCTTACCCCTATGACAGTTAATATTAAATAAAATTTAAAAAAAAACCACTATACAAGAAAAACCCGAATAAATTTCTAAAAAACCTCAAAAAAGACCCAAAAAAATTCCTTAAATTAAAAAAACCCCCCGGGCCCTCCAAACCCCCCTTCCCCAATTTTTACCATATTTTCAATTTCCCCCAAAAAAGTGCCATTATGGGTAAAAAAGTTTTTTTTTTTTGGGTTGGCAATGTGTTACACTAATTAAAAAGGATCACAGGCGCTTTTTTGTGCTACCTTTTCCCTTTTTTTCCCCCTCCTGTTCAAATTCATCGAGCCCGGATAACCCCCCGGCATTTTTGCCCAAAAACTCCTTCTTTTAAGATTAAGCCCCCCCGTTTAAAAAATTTTCCCCCAAAAACTTAAAAAGGGGGGTTGTCGGAAATTTTCCCCAAAGGCAGTATTTGGGGCCCCCCGTTACAAATTTTAAAAGGCCCCTTCAAAAAAGTTTTCCCCAAAAAAAAATTTAAAAAAGGGGGGGGGGAAAGGGGAAAAAAAAAAAGGGTAACTCTCAGGCAGGAAAAAAGGGCCCCAAAATTAAAAAGGGTTCAGGATTATTTGGGGCCCAGAGGAATAGATATGGAAACAGGAAATAGAGGACTCAGGGCATTAAGGGGCCCCCCGGCGTTTGGGGCCCCGGAGGCTATTGAAAAGGGCCCGGAGGTTTGGGGACCACCCAAAAAAGATATCCCCCCGCATAAAAGTTTTCCCCCGGGGTATGGGGGGCAAATTTTTTAAAATTTGGGGCCCGGGTTTTGTTTGGGGGGAAAAGGCAGGCATAATTAAATGGGGCCCAAGGGGAAAATGGGGACCATGCAAAAAATAAAACTTAACCACCAAAGTTCCCCCGGCGCTCCCTTTTGGAGCCCCCAAGGGCCCCCGGGGAGCCCCGGAGCTCCCCCCGGGGCGCCCCAAACACTTTCCCCGGGAGAAGGGGGGGCCCTAATTTGCAGGGTATCCCCCGGGGGGGTTTCCTTTTTTAAAAAGGCCCGCGCCCCGCTTTTTTTGGGGGGGGGCCCGGAAAATTTAAAAAAGGGGGGGGTTTTTTTGCCCCAAAGCCCCCCTGAGTCGCCCGGGCCACAAAAAAACCCCCCCTTACCCCAAGCGGCCTGGGCCCGGGGAGGCGGGGCCCCGCCTGTTTAAAGGGGGGGTACCCCAGGGGTGTCCTTTCTCCCTCGGGGGGGGGGGGGGGGGGGGGGGGGGGGGGGTGGGGGGGGGGAAAGATTTGGGTAAATAGGGTTTTTTGAAGAAAAGCCCCGGAAAATTTTTAAAAATAAAAAAAATTCCCGGTATTTATATGATAAGAAGGGGACTCTTAAAATTTTTTAAAATAGGGGAAAAGCCGTAAATAGGGTTTAGGGGGGGATAATTTGTAAATATAGGGTTTTAGTAAAAAAGCGATCGTTTAGGGGATATAAAAGAAGAAAAGGCTCTGGATAAATTTTTTTAAAAAAAAGGGGGAGCCTTTGGGGGAATATTTTAAGGGGGGAAAAAACCCCAAAAAATTTTTTTTTTTTTTTTTTTTTTTAAAAAATTTTTCCAAAAAATACTTCTTTTTTTGGGGGTCTATAATTTTTCTAATGTTTTTTTTAAAAATTTTTTTTTTTTAAAAATTTTCCACAAAATGCTTTCCCCTTTAAAAAATTTGTTTGGGGGAAAAAATGTTCATTTAAAAATTTTTGGGGGAAACCCCTAAACAATTTTTTTATAATTTTTTTTAAAATTTTTTTTTTAAAGCAATTTTAAACACCCAAAAAAAAGGAGCAAAAGGACTTTTTCTTCACAGGCAGGACAACCTTTTCTTTTCAAGGGCCCCGATTTTTAAAAAGAAAAAAAAAAAAAAAGACAAAAGGGAGAGCATCTAAATTTAAACCCCCAAAAAATCCTTTTCACAAAAACTCCCGGGGGGCCAAGAACCCCCTGGGGCCCCAAAAAAACCCCCCCAAAAAAAAGGGGCCCCAAAAATTCCCCACGGGGCCTCTCCTCTCCCTCGGGGGCCCGGGTCCTCCATTGGGGGGCCCCCAAAAACCCCCCCGGGGTCCCCAAAAAAAAGGGGGGATGGCGGGGCCAAAACCTTTTTTGGTGGGCCCCAAGTCGCTTTTGGGGGGCCCCAAGAAACGCTTACGGGGCCCCCAAAACCCAATCCCGGGGAAGAAACGCCCCAGGGCCCGAAAAGTTTTGGGGGAAAGGGTCCTCCGGGCCCCCAAAAAAACCCTAGGGGCCCCCGAATCCCCAAAAGGGCCCAAAAATAAAGGGGGGGAAAAAACTTATGGGGGGAGAAGAAAAAAGGCCCCCCCCCCCCAACCCCCCCCAAACCCCCACCCCCGGAAAGTCCTTACTAATTTTTTAATTAATATTTCCCCCCCGTTGCAAAAAAATTTTTTTAAAACCCTTTATTATAAAAAACCCCTAAAAAAGTAAATAATCCCCCCCAAAAAGGAGCAAAAACACCAACGAATGTTTTATAAAACAAAAAACCCCCCAAAACATTCCTTTTCAATAATTAACCCAAAAAAACCCCAATGGAATTTTTGTACCCTCTTTTAAAATTTTAAAACCCCCAAAAAACCCAAAAGTCTAGTTTATGTGCCCTTTAAAAAAAATTTTTTTTAAAATTGACCCACAGAAACCCTTTTTTTTTTATTTTCCCCCCCCCTCCGGTTCCCCTTAAATTGATTTCCCCGTCCCAAAACTTTCCCTAATTTTTTAAAAAAATTTTAAAAAAATTTTAAAAAATTTTTATGGATATTTGTAATAAACTTAACCCCATTTTGAAGGTTTTTTAAAAAAATTTCCCCCCAAAAAAAACTCACTGGTGGGCCAAACAAATCAAGTTCTTCTGGCGGGTCTAAGAATCAGCGTTTACTGGTGGGCCCCAAGAATCAGCTTTTACTGGTGGGGCCCCAAGAATCAGCTCTACTGGAGGGACCCCTAAGTAAATCAACTCCACTGGTGGGCCAAAGAATCAGCTCTACTGGACGGTGGCGCCCTACAGAATAGCTGTACTGGTGGTGCCCCCAGAATCAGCTCCACTCGGTGGGCCCAAGAAATCAACTCCATAGTGGGCCCCAAGAATCAACTCCACTGGTGGGCCCTAAGAATCAACTCCACTGGTGGGCCCCAAGAATCATCTCTACTGGTGGGCTCCAGGCAAGTACAGCCAATGGCGCCCCCCCCCCCCCACCCACACACACTAATTCCTCTCACCCCTGCGCCATGTCCTGTCACTAATTTTCTGCACATTCCACATAGCTCACTGCCCATCTCCTCAGCAGTCATGCACAATGACAAATTTGGCTTTTTTAAAACTTCACTCCGTATTGACCCTGCATATCCACTAAATAACCGTCACCGAATAATACACCGATACATGAACAAATCTACCGAGACGAATGATTGTTACTAAAAACACTCCTACAACCAAGACCCAAAACTATTATTCTAAGGATCAAATATTCCTGCCAGACCCTGACCGAACGTGACCCCACATTTGACTTCAGTTGTACCAAAGGCTTGATTACATCTACCACCGCATCCAGGGCCATTTGTGGTAGATATAGGTTGTATGCTAGACGTCTCTGCAGACATATCAGTGATTCACTGCAGTACTTTTAGGATCCACCGGAGACATCATTTCTGATCAGCGTCGTTCACTCCCTTTTTCTTCTCCATCGGTTCACACCTTCATGCTGATTGCCCCGGCCAATACCTCGTCCCTGCAGATTTGGACACAAATTTCTTAGAATCCTACACATTTCCAGGAAAAATCCTATTATCGGTATATTACGCCCCTCAGTTAGGAAGCTATATAGGCCCTGCAGTTAGAAGGTTTATGTATTTGTCCTTAGACAGGTAGGTATATAAAATATAGGGTCACTCTCAGGCAGGTATTATAGACATAGCGGTCACTATCAGGCAGGTTATAGACATAGGTCACTCAGGCAGGTTTATATAGACTATAGGGGACACAGGAGGATATAGGGGGCACACAGGCAGGGCTATTGAGGCCAGGCAGTATATGGGGCCACATGCAGGTTTTTGGGGGCCACAGGCTGGTATATAGGGGGCACACAGGCAGGCATTATAGGGGGCACAGGCAGTTATAGGGGCTCAGGCAGGCATTATAGGGCCACAGGCAGATATATAGGGTCAACATGGCATGCATTATAGGGGCCACAGGCAGTACTATAGTGGGCACAGGTCTGGCATTATAGGGGCCACAGGCAGAATATAGGGCCACAGGCAGGCATTTTAGGGCCCCAGGCAGTATATAGGGGGACAGGCAGGCATTATAGGGGCCACAGGCAGGGGTTATAGGGGCCACAGGCAGTATATGGGGCCACAGGCAGTATAATCGGGGGCACACAGGCATGCATATAGGGGCCAAGGCAGGATATATGGTGCACACAGGCAGGCATTGTAGGGGCCACAGGCAGTATATAGGGGAGGGGGGCCCATAGGCAGGCATTATGGGGCCTAGGCAGGCATTTTTAGGGGACACAGGCTGTATATAGGGGCCACAAGCAGGCATTATTGGGGCCACAGGCAGTATATAGGGGCTACAGGCAGGCATTATAGGGGCCACAGGCAGTATATAGGGGCCACTGGCAGGCATAATAGGGGACACAGCAGTTATATAGGGGGGCACAGGCAGATTATAGGGGCTACAGGCAGTATTATAGGGGCAACAGGCAGGCATTATAGGGGCCAACAAGGAGTTATATAGGGGCCACGGCAGGCATTATAGGGGGCCACAGGCAGGGGCACCTTAAAAATTAACAACATTTATACTTACCGGCCTTCCCGGGGCGCGCTCCTCTTCTGTCTCTTCAGCCGGCGCCTCCTCCGAGCGCACAGCCACATGACGGGCTGTAGGGCCGAGGAGAGGCAGCGTGCTCGATGACATCACTTCATTGCGACGCGGCCCAGCTGAGGCCGCACGGGGCCGCAGCGGGTCCACAGTGGCTGTGAGGACCCGGCGGCCCCGGTGTCGGGATCCGGTGGCCTTGCAGAGGATCCGCGATCCTCACGGTGAGCGGGTCCGACACGGTGCTGCGGGGCAGGGAAGCGCTCGCTCTCTGCTCCGCAAGGAAGAAGCGGTTTCAAAGAGACGCCGGCGCTTCAGGGCCCACGGCCAGTGCCCTAGGCGATCGCCCTACCTCTACTACCCGTCGTCCCGCCTCTGAGTCCATGGCATGTGGCCCCGGGGACGGTTAGGGAACCGGCAGACGGCTGTACTTGATAGCACAACCAGTAGGTTTTGAGGCCGTGGTGATAGTTCGGGCCACAGGTGGTACTGGCTTTCAAGAAATCCTTCACATCTTTTAGCGTGATTGGGCCACAGTAGAACCGGGAGGATCAACAACTAAGAATCCGCACCCCTGGATGTCCATAAATACGGGAGCAGTGGCCCCCATTTCAGACTCCTTAGCCGGAGCGCAGGGTGCACTTACGTCTTACCCGGGAGGAGCACGTTGGTTGGAGGTTAGGGAGTTGCAGATATCAGATGTTTGGAGGTACAATGTTGCCGGAGCGGCCTTCCTTTCTCCACTTTACGTCAGTGGCTCGGGGAATGTGCATTAGCCTTTACGTTCTTTCTCTGCGGTCGGAATGGATAACTATATTAACCGGGCGAAAAAAAAAAAAAAAATAAAAGAACAGAGACCACCTTTCTGGAAGTGGGTTGGACGTATGCTCTGTTGGAGGTACGAGGAGGATTTTTGTGGGTCTGTGTAGGATATTCCACCAGGATACTGAGGCACCTTCCAGGAGGTGGCGGCCATTCTCCAGAGCGAGATTAATGGGCCAGAGAGTCCGTTCCCCGATGGTATTGTTCCTTTCCGCGGTGAAAATGTTTGGAAAAGAACCCACAGTTCCGTTTGTCTTGCCTTTGGACCCTTTTGGTTGAGCACGCCCAGCCCCCATGGAGGAGTATCTACTTTAAGAAGAGGGTTTTCTCGGTATCAGGCCAAGAAACACAGATGAAGAGGCAAATGTTTATATGCTTTCAGCTTGGAAAAGGCTTCTTCGGCTGCTTTTGTGGCCACAGTTTCGGGTTGGCTACATGCTTTTTGGTGAGAGCCACAATCGGCGCCACCAAGTCGAGAAATGTGGGGATAAACTAACCTGTAGTAATTTGCAAAGCCCAAGAGGCGTTGTATGGCCCGGAGGCGCGGGTCGTGGCAGTGCAAACGGCGGAGAAGTTTCAGTGGGGGACCATCTGCAGGCAAATGTCCGAGATTATATATCTGAGGAACGGGATGTAGTCTGGTTGAACAGGCACTTTTACTAGCTTGGCATAGAGATGGTTCTCATGCAGGCGTTCCGGACTCGGCGCAAATGTGTCAAGATGATAAACATCTGGTGAGGAAATATATCTTTGTTCCACTCCTTTATCCAATTAAATGCCTCCTCAATTATTTATTATTTTTGCTGCCACAGCTGGAGCTCGAGAAATATGACCCACACTTTCGATTGGGACATGAATCGGCTTTAATACACAGTAAATTACAATCCAAATAGAACTTTATTAATCACATGACTATTCTTATCACTCACATGATTGTTAATTGGTGGTCGCTAAGAGACAAGTTCATAATTTGCATGTACGTATGAAGCATTTGCTGATATGACACATTCCCAAAACTCTCCTCTGTTTTCTGGGAGGCGGAGGAAGGGCTTTGAATCTCTTGCTTCTAGCCGACCACTCGCAATCTGTCCTCAAGGAAAGCGGTGTAAGAGATATCTGATAGTTCGTTTTAAGGATGTTATGCAGTAAAAGCAGTTTAAAACAAACTATCTGATGAGATTAATAAGAATGTTATGATGAAACAGACTTTTGATGTTTTTTTCCTTTATATACCAATTTGACATTTTTCCCTAATAAAACATCAAAATCTGTTCGAACGTTCCCCCCTAGAGAGTGAGAATGATGGATTGATGCCTTCCCTAAATGAACAAGAATGGGTAAAAGGTCACTATTCCTTAGACAGCATGGTGAACAGGGTTGGAAGGGGGGTGTTGACCCCATTAACCACTGTCAGTTGCGCACAACGGCGCGTAAAAAGCAACGCCGCTTCCTGCAGAGCCTTTGATGGTAAGGGATGATGTTGGACCAACGACCGCCAGGTGCCACTTCAGCGCAGTCCCGGCAGAGGCATCTATGGATTGTTTCCATGGATTGTCTCATAACCCTCAATGATTTGGGAAGTCTGATGGAGTTGGTGCTTAATTGTTCACTAATAAGTGATCAAAGCTACTTTGACCTGTTCCCGCTTTTGAATTCTCAGGCACCCCCCTTGGTTGTCCCTCTTGCATTTTTACACAAATCCAGACTAGACAAACATATGAAAGGATAAGGGAAAAGTTCATAATGACTTATTGGTCGCAGTCACTTTCTTGCAGTATGAAGCATGCACCCAGGGGGGTCTTCCTTCAAGTTTCACTGAGGTTGGAGACATCAAGAGTACTTGTTATGGTCAAATCTGGGGCTCCAGAGAATATCTGACGTGTTTCTGCACCCACACAAAGTCACAGGAGGTTGTAGATTTGATACAGATGTCTGGATCTGAAGATGGAGGGGTGACACTATGGCGATGGATTAGTTTAATTCTTTACACATATTTTATACATATTTTAAAGTCTATCGTCTGCACTCAACTGTATGTGTGAACCTCCCACTAATCTGGCTGGGCCTGAGAATACTTCTCCTGAGGATGGGGAGTGAGACCAGTGGGATGTTAGGGGTATTTGACAGAATAGGTTGCATTGGGTAGGATCTCGGGACAGGGAAAGAGATGGTTTTTGCTATAGCCTTCAGGAAATTTGTTTTTCAGAGGTGGCGTTCATTCTTTCCACTTTTCTACTGAATTCGGGATGGTAGAGAGTGTGCAGGCCAGTCCTTGGTCGGATTTGATAACCTCAGGGATCCCAAATCTGCATATCAACTCAGTCAATAGTTTCTTCACGGTGGTTTGGGGGGGGAGCAGTCATGTGGTAAAACTGGAGTAGACTTCAGGCCATCCTGAGAACAATTTACTGCACCACTAGAACATACTTGTATTTTCCACTCTTGGGTAATTCAATGTGTTCAAAAATTCTGGATCCGCTGGTGGAGAAGTATAGTGTTAAGCCAAATGCTCCTCGGTGTGGCATCATGTCCTCATGGTTACAAGTATAGATATTTCACAACTTTCGCATAGTCCTTGCCGTGGAAATCGAGGTCGGGTGCTAGGTATATCTTGTGGATTTTAAGAAAATCATTGATTAGTTCCTCTGTGGGTTAGTAACATAGCCCATTAGTTACTACAGCTGGATATAATGCCCTTGTAAACAAGTCTATTCGTCTTTCCTCTAGAATCAATCTCTTGCTCAATTCCTCCTACTTTTCCTTTCCTATCGGGCTTGTTCGGAGTTGTTTGCGATTGTCTCAACAGGGTCACACCTGGATTCGATGCACCTGGTCCTTGGTTCTTCTCTTCTTGGTCCTCTCTATTCTTTCCTTCTTCTTTCGTCTTCTCACCTTCTTCTTTCCTTCTTTCTCCTCACCGTCTTCTTTCCTTCTTTCTTCTCAAATTCGCCTTTCTTCTCACATTCTCCTTCTTTCTTCTCACTTTCTCCTCTTTCTTCTCTGCTCTGGTCAGCCATATGCAGCCACTCCTGCTTCCTTCTCAATCTCTGAGGAAGAGAGCTGCGGCGTTTGCAGCCAAGTTGCTCTTTAGGTTGCCAAACTACTTCCACTGTCCATTCTACTTCCACTGTGTCTAATCTTCCATGAGCTTTAGTCTTCAAACAGCCACTTGAGTGGCAATTTGGGAGCTTGCATCAGAGTCTGAACGGCTTCTTGATTTCTGATGGGCGTTCCACTACTGTCTGAAAACCTCGCAGGGCAAAGTCACTGGGGCTATCGTACCCGTAGGATGAGTCGGTGTATATGTTTATGGTCTTCTCTTTCGGCGAGCTTACATGCTTCAGTTACAGCCAGAGTTCAAACCTTCTTGGGCTGGAATTTCGAAGGGAAAGATGCAGCCTTCATGGTTTCTGCATGGTAACACGGCAAATTCCTATATGGAATCGTCTTGATCATCCGCATATCTGGATCCATCTGTGAAGAAGATATAGTCTGGGCTCTCCAACTTGGATGTAGAGACAGTAGGAAGATGGGAGGTTTCAACCTCCATTTGTACAAGACAGTCAGGAAGAGGTTAGTCCGCGGCAGTCTGGTCTTCATCTGTGGTAGACTGATCTTTATCTTGAGAGAGGAAGCAGAGAGTGGCTGGTTGAGAGTAGTACAGGCTCTTTCAAAGTGACATTTTTTTCATTGGCTTCAGTAATGGGTATTGTATACGGAGATGGCGGCTTCTTGCTTACGGAGATGAGGTTGCTGCGAATGTTCAGGATCCCTTTGTGATCATGATGAGCCAAAACATTTGACCGGATGGCCTAAAATGATGTCTTGAGTTTTTTCAATAAGAACTTGTTCAGCAATGATGGCTCTGAGTGCAAGTAGGGACCAGGTCCGTGTTGTGCAAACAGGATCTAACTTGCAAGATTGTATCCAAGAGGTCTCATACGGCTCTCCCATGTTGTTTTGGGTGTCAAAGGACTTTGAAGTTGGCGTAGTCTTCATATAGAAGAGGTTGAAGGGCTTTAAGGCAGCCCGTGATTCCAGAGCTGGAGCTTGTTGGATAAGTTTTTCCCAGAGTTTGAAAACATCTTGTGCCTAAGTGAGAGTTCATTGGTGTAAATAATGTCCTTGAAAGAGTTGTATAAAACTTGCATAAGATGGAGACCATTGGGTATTATTCCATTAACGACAGTAAGTGACGGAGGCCTAGAAATCCTTGAAGATTGTTTTTAGATTGTTTCGGTGAAGAAATGAGCATCACAGTTTTTCCCGATCATCTAGTGTAGGTGGTTTGGTACCTGTGATATGCAACTGTCGAGGCTACAAATTTCTTAGAAACCATTGGAGCTTGGACTGTGAACTTTGCAGTTGATTGATGCCAAATGTTTGAAGAAGATCAAAGAGCTTGATTGACAAGTGGAAAATCGGTGCACAGAGTATATCATACATGTCCTGTAGGGTTGAGTCAACTGGTTGGGTGGTTCTGTGCCCCCTTTGATGCATCTGTTCCAGGTGGGCTGTGGCTGAGTATCCGATAAGTGAAAAGCAAAAAGGGTATTGACAGTCCTTGTGTAGTGGGACCCTGAAGAAGACATTTGCAGAAGAAACCATGACTGTGGAAAGTAGGCAGCTGAAGAAAGAATACTTGGCTAGAGAAGAACATGAGCTTTGGGGACCACGGGTTCTCATAATCCGTGACAGCATGACTGCTCCTGAGGTCCTGAACCAAAACGGTATTTTTGGAGGTTCATTCAGAACCCCCACAACAAAAAAACAAACGTATAACGTTTCTTGTGAACGGAAAAACGGGTGTATTGCAGGAAAAATGCAGTGGATGGTACTCCATTATCAGGAATGTCTGATTGTACTCAGAGATTGTTCTTGATCATGTGATTAAAGGGAGATTGAGGCAAGCGGAAGCGGGGTAGCACCCCTCCTTTCAAGAAGAATGGACAGGAGAGATGGAAGGATGCCGAATCACAAGGACCCTTTCGACCAACTCAGGGGGGTATTTGTTGGTAAAAGTTTAGGGAGGTGGGCTTGATGGTGGATAAACATGTGAGCGCAGGAAATCAGCTTGTAGAGCTTCATTGTGAAATTGGAGTATTGTAGTCCCAAATACATTCAGAAAGAATATATCTGATTGTAACATTCATCGTTTGTAGGAAGATCAGCTTCAAGCAGATTTGTTGGGTAAGTAGGGAGAGCTAAGTAGTCTAGAACGGAGTCCATTGATCGTCAATTGGGCACAGGGAGGTTTAAGTCAAGTCCGGCGTTGGACGTCCATCCACTCACGCATGAAAATGTAGTCAGGGAGAAGAAAGTATGACGGTCCGGTGGAATGTCAGAAGTTTTCAGAACCCGTATTGGCTGCCCCATTGTCTACATAGGAAAGGAAAGTTGGGCGGCCATTAATTTGATGATTGACGGTCAACACGGGTTCGAATGACTAACAGTGAGGTCTCTGAAGCATTGAGAAAAAACAGTGAACATGGTTTGCCGGAAATCCTATGGATGTGGACGATAGGATGGTTGTTCTTGAGTTGGAAGAGAAAAGCGGATAAGAGCATCTTGGAGTGATTATGCTTGTTGGTACTGACTATGGTTAGATTGGTTAATTGAGGTCCATATGAATGGTTTATTATTGTAGGTGAATGAGGTGCCTGCGTTGTGTGTCTGTTGGTTGAATCTTGACGGTTGAAGGAACAAAACTTGATACTGAGGTTGAAATTGATTATATGTTGAAGTATTGCTGTCATTGGTAGAAGATTCCTTTTGTCGTCATGAGCTTTAGCGCGGCACTGCCGCATGATGATGTCGGAATCCTGTTGTAGTAAAATCATGTTTTCTTAGGTCCAGCCTTGTCCGCCAGGTGTGTGCGCTCTGTAAAAGGTCGCGAACCGTTATCTCGATAGGAGTCTGTAGGTTGTACCCAGGGACAAATTTGCATTGGTTGATTGTAGAGTATGGTGTCTGGATCTGAGCTCTAGAGCCAGATGAGGGAGCTATTGGAATGGGTCACATTAGAAAACCTTCTTTAACTGTTGTGATGATCAGTTGTTTTCGAGCCATTTCATAGATCACTGTGCCTTAGCAATGGAGAGAAGTTGACTTCGGATAACTCTGCATATTTTGCTCGATTCGTTCTTAAAAGTCCCAAAATGGGTTAAGTAAACCTAAAACCAAACGCGTTTGAAAAGAGGAATCTATTGAGTTCGTGTTGTGTTAAATCCATGGGCCTGGAATAAGGCAGACATTCAGTGATAAAAAATTCTCGATAGGTTTCAGAAGGACTATGAGTAGAAATTGAAGATATTCACTGAGGGATTCTGTCAAGCGTATCCTTTGCCCAAAGAATGAAGACGACGGCAGACTGATCCCCAGATAAGTAAGTACTGAGGTCCTCAAACAGTGTCTTCTGGTAGAGCTAATTTGATGATAGGCCAAACAGTAATACCCAGCCTTGCTTGATGCTGGCAAACATGGTATAGATCTCTCCAAGAGGCAGAATATGTCTTCTGTATCTGGCTGATGCCACGGTAAAATTGCCCATAGGGTTTTTTTCTCGGGTCTGGCATTTGCGGTCAGTAGATTATTGCTTGTTCGGGTGTAAAAAGGCACGTATGATTGGTTGATCCTGGGGTATTGTGGCTGGCTTCGGAATGGATGAGAAGGTAGAACAGCCATAGAAAAAGAAGACAGTGACTGAGGCGGTGATGGTGGTGGTGGTGATGCAAAGCTAGGGGTAAGTCCATGATGAGTCTGGTTCTGGTGGTGGAGGGAATGTGGGTTTAGTTTGCAACGGAACTGCGGTTATATCTGAGTAAGTGTTGCAGTTGTCCTGGGAGGTTAGTGGTTTGGTCGTAAGGGGAGAGCCATGTAGTCTTCAGGACATTTTTGGCCATAGGTCTGTTGAGTACCACTATCCGTTATTTCACATACTGGAGGAATTGGCTTGTGCTCAAGTAATGCGGTGAGTGTGGCCTGTACACATGCCATTGGTGGGAACGCAAAGATGCCAGAAGAAATGAGGAGTATGGACAGCGATTGGAACTTGTTCGCTTGGGCCACTTCAAGTATGTTATGTATAGTTTGTTTCAGCAGCTGAACAAATTTTGTCATGGGATAGTTATTTATACGGGTCCAACAGCATTGATAATGTAATCACGTTTAATCTGCCTGCTCGAGTGACGAGTACAGGGGGAAAACAGGAAAAGGCCCCGCCACCAGAACGTCCATCGCAGGCTTGCTGAAATCTCTCTACCACCGTGTTCAACAATTTGTGCCGCTATGCCACCACGGTTTGCCGCAGATGCCATTTGCAGGTTGACACTGCCGTAGTATCCTGAAATACAATGTCCCCCCACAATGAAGGTAAAAGTGGTGTTTGTGTCTCAAATTGAGGTAATGAACGTACAAACGTCAGGTGATTTGGATTCACTTTTAGGGTCCAGATATTCACCCTTAAGGTTACAAGTAGTTTGTCCAACGGTGACGTGTTGTCGTGAAGTTTGATGATAGGACCTGTGGGCAGTATCCCCACGGAACTCAGTGGGTGTTTTGAGTAATGTGTCCTCTCCTAGAGCAGCAGTCTGTGTGCTGTGAGCATTAGGAAAAATACTGGAGTCCTTTAATTTGGATTGCAGATGTGGGTCTTGGCATCCTGTAGCTAATGGCAACATGTCCTCCTCCCCGTTTTCCTTTCCGTTAGCATTGAAAGTCAGAATAGTGGCTATAGAGGAGGAGGGTGTCCTAGAAGCAGTGAGCAAAGGGTAGAGTGGTTGCGGGGCTGGTGGTGGTGTTTGTTGTGATGTTGCAGGTGTGCTGGCAAAGATGTTATCACACGACAGTTGCATATCAATGTTTACATTAGCAGTAAGAAGTGAATTGCATGGAGGAGAGGTGTAGCAAGATGGCCGCTGTTCAGCTTCAACCCGGAACTTCTGGGTACTTTGGATTGCTTAGGACTACAAATATGGCCACAGGAAGTGGAAAGGGCGGGGTTTGGTTTTGCCTTTCCGGATGCAGAGAGTGTTTTGGACCTCGTTAAAATGGCTACAGGAAATAATGGGAGGTTCTGGCACAGAGCTGAGGGAAGAATACCTGCAGGGGGCAGGAGGTGAGGTAATACAAAGTGTGAATTTGTGTTGTCGTCCCTCCCCCACCCAATTTTTCG